>JANFAA010000115.1:0-78989 GCA_024663435.1 Pisolithus sp. B1 | reverse complement strand
CTCACCCCTTTCCAAGTGCAGTTTCCTTTTTTATCCAGTTTCTCTCCTGTGAACACTTCCGAACTCCATGTCGTATGATGGGCACTGCTCCATTTACGACGGTGTCACTAGTGAAGGTGTTCACAGTCTGCTGGCGACTATGCAGCGCTTTGGGAGCATCGTCTTGCTTGACTCTTGCAAGGTTACACGCCTTGTTGCATGCAGTGATCACGAGGCGAGACGGCAGTGCTGCGTTGAACTCGGTGAAATTATCTAACCCTGCAGAATGTCGTCGAACTTGACAACCGCATCACATCTTCATATAGTGTTGCCGTCGAACCGAACCCAACTCGAAGCAAGTTCACTTCGATTCGAATTTTGCGTCAGTTTGGTACAGTTCGACGGTGTGAAGCAGAACGAGGTGTGAATCGAACTGTAACCGAAGTGGCGCGTAGTACCATTTCGGGCCATCTACTCGACATTTTGCCTTGTTATCGTGCAGCAACGCGATTGGATGGAACGCTTTAGCGACTTCGTTCGAGCTCAGTTCGTTACACTTCGATTCGACTTGGTCTGGTTCGCGGCAACGCTATCTTCATACCATTCTCCTCACTGATGGCTTCGACTAGTATATACTACACTGTCTCCAATCTCATGCACCGCAAACTCCACAGGGTTGTTCCCCATTTACATGTAGAGACCAAGAAACAACTAACACCGATACTATTACAATAAAAATATGATCCGCAGCAACAACTGGCATCACGATGCATCAAACAACAACAAACCCGGGTTATTCGAAGGGACACGACCCTCTGCCAGTTTTGAACGTTTCATGCTTCACACTCGTGCATCCCCACATACGATGCCGCCAACGAGCGGGATGCAAATTTCATTGACCCAATCTCTTGACTTTGCGCGCCGTGGGGTGATGGAGAGAACCTTCTCGGGTGTGAATTATCAGTCGCGAGGCCTGGACATCGTCCAATAATCGATTCATGAAATGAGTATGCTCCGCACGGAACTCACACAGAAAGAGTACACCGCTGGAATCATCCTGTAGTGACAAGGTGAAGCCAGATTTACGATTAAGAGAAAAGACTGCAGACGTACGGAAGAGTGATAGTAGCAATAGGCAGACGTGCCGCAGATAGCCATGATCGGAACAGAGGTAACCATTATCCCTAGGTTCAGGCGATGTGCAGTTAGTTCTTCGCTTTTCGCGTTCGGTGGGCCTACCAAGCATGCTGCAATTCCAGGTCGCAGCCACAATCAGCTTCCTATGTATCAAGGGACACGTGCAGACTACACTCACGGGAAGTAGATCAACACACTATCTCTGACCAAGGTTAGCGTTATTGGCTGGATGTTCCGAATTTTTTCCTTGATATTGGAGATGGTGAAATCTCCGAAGTGTCCGAACTGCAACTTCATACTCGAGTAGAGCAGGCGGAGTGTGAGTCCAAGGAAAACCGCTACAGCAGAATATGAGATCCCTAATAGCTCCCGAAGAGGATGACCAACTGGCGACAAGAATTGCCGTGACCCTTTTGGTTTGTCAGTTGCATATAGTTGCGTAGCCGTGAAGGAATTCCTACCAGGCCGGGATTGTCAGTGCAGTGTTTGGATTCTCGCTGAGACTGCAACCAGGCCAAGCAATTCCAGCTGGAGGCTTAATTGCTCTTTGAACCATCCATGCAGGCCGTTACAGCAGCCACGATAAACTCGGCCTAAAGACGTCGCGGATTACTTTCCTGTGAGGCTCACGCGTGAAGCTATCTGCTGCAAGATTTACGAACCACAAATTCGGCTGGTTCGCATATGGTGGAGGGTCAAGATGAGTGTGGGTAGGATAAATTATATCTCACCGATAGCCACACACGCCAGGAAGACTTGGTACTTTCGTAATCCCTGCGTGCCATGGAGGATTCGGTACAAGGCATTAAGACGGATCACGAGGATAATGTTGACAAGCGTCGTGTATGGCAGTTCCCCTCCACTAGTAACCAGTGAACCAATAGGTGCAAAGTTGCGAATAAGGGGAACTTACATAAGGAAATAGTAGAAGTAAGCTTTGCAGCTTTCGGGGTGAAGTGGTTAGCAACTGCAAAACCGGTCCATATCGGTACGCACAACTCATGCTAGTGTCAGCCGACGAAGAAATACGAACTTGCTGGTTCACATACAGATACAGAGAGGCCCTGGTGGCTGTTCACTAGTATTCCATGATAGTAGGCTCTGCGGGAGAAAGACGGGGGACACCGTACCGACAAAAAGTAACCTGTGTAAAGTTGTTATGACAGGACAGCTGGGAAAAGGGGGAGACTCACACAAGGTAGAGAAGAGCATAGTAGCGACCAAAAACAAAGAGTATTTGAATCAGGATGTGACGAGCTCTGCGGCGCCACGAAGTATGCTTGCCATTACCAACGTCGTGGTAATATCTCCAGATGAGGGGAATCTGCGACGAATGCTACGTCAGGACGCAAGCGTTGTCAAGTATTGAAGCACGACGTAGCAAACCTCTCTATCAAGGTTGGTTAGGATGTCATAAGCGACAAATGCCGCACAAGATACTACATATACCGCAGAGTTCGAGAGATAAGTACCAGATCAAATAAGTAGTGGTGGGACCCACTTACGCGTAACACTGTTGACGAGACGAATCTGGCGAAGGTTGTCATATACTAAGCCTTGAAGTTCCTCTTCTTCCGTAGCGGACATGGTGTACTGGAGGTGCGGTTTCCAACCGGGAACGACTTGTAATATGTCTTGGACAAGCCACCGCTTCTGCATTCAGGTCAGCGGTCGATCAGATGTATGTATCACGTTGAATACCATATCACCATAGCAGTATATATCACCTTCAATATAGACAGATTATGTCCATGGGCGCACGCTAGTCACAATTATACGTTCCTTCCAACACTGCCAACTTGCACCGGTTGATACATATACTGACACCGACTCCGAACAGAAAACTGATAACTCACCTTCTAGTTTGTTTATGGTTTCCTCTGGACTTCTCCCAAGAGAGGCACAGCAGCGACTCTGTTCTCGTATTACAGCCAATCACGACCTCTGTTTAGATTTAGCTCGGACACTGGCTATCTTTTTGTTGAGAGACCGTCTCTCCCTCTCAAATCTCGTCCTCTTTGCTTGCGGAACCTCCCGGCCATCGCTCTCGTCATCATCTCGTGTCCTCGTTCTTGAGCGGGAAAGTGCATCGGACTTCCTCCCTTTATGTCTTAGCTCCTCGTATCCATCACCTACGGATGCAGTTTTGGTTCGGCCAACGGAACGCAGAATATCCTCGAATTCGTCCTCGAGGCCACGACCACGACGTCTCCCTTTGCTCATGCCAGACCCACCCAGCGCCAGGTCTTCTTCGTCACGTCTTCGCCTACGTGCATCTTTTCTCTTCATCACTAGACGCGTGAAGTTATCTTCTTCAAATTCTGTCATTCGTTGAATTTCACGTGCACGATCCGACGCTAGAGCTGGCGTGAAACTCAAGCCAGATGTGGACTCCACATGAGGACGCGAGGGATCCTGGTGTATAAGAGACGACAACGTTTTGGGGACAGGTTGTCGTTTAGAACGCTTGTCCGAGGCAGTTTCAACGTAAGGCATCGGAGCCAATTTGGGAGGACGATATATGCCGTCCTCTTGTGTCTTTTCGTCAGCGTCTTCCCCTGATCCCCCATCTAATTGTTCGTTGTTCACAAAATTCTGCGGGTTCGGCCGAAACGCCAATGGATCTGGTGAATGTCGCTCAGCGTGAGACGCCACGACCTGCCGCCTGCTGGACGCACCTTCGGTAACAGCTTTGGAGGATTCGTCTGCCATGCAGACAAGCTTTTCGATTTGATACCTCATCCTGCTTTCCATGACTCTAATCTTCTCTAAGACTACGCGCCCTTCAATCATGGAGTCGACCAGATCGCCAATGCCCGATCCGCGCGAATCGCGGTCAGTGGTACTAAAAGGGTGGGATGGAGGCGTCCTGTCTTCCATGGGATCTCCTACGGCTCGACGTGCACACAAAAGAACGAGGGACTGTATATATGACAACATGAGGTGATGCTTCCAAGATAGCAGGGATATGCCATCCGTCATATTGGTCGCATCTGAAGAAGCCTGTCTATCAATTGTATTAGCAAACATTACACGAGTATCACCAGGGAGGATGTACTTGTCTCTGAGGGACTGAATAAGCTCCCTGACCGACGCCATACTAGCAGTCATCTCGTCCAAAGCCGAGCAGACATGTGGGATATCAGCCATGCCTGGGGGTAAGTGTGGATTGTGAGCCAGAGATGTGGAGGGCGATCACGAATTTTTGCGGCGGATGTGCTCCTTGCTTTCAGACGGCACAACCTATCTACAAAGGCACAGCTTCTGGACAATAAGGGGAATAATAGCGGCAACGTTAGCTGTGCTAAGCCCCGGCAGTGAGTTGAACGAAATGAGTCAGTTAACGGTTTTCTAGGCCGCCGCTCTCGCAGGAGCGTAGTGCAGGGACATCAACATATTCAGAGCCCAGTGCGTTTCATCCTCCAAGTTAATTTGACTGAAACGTACTCACCGTACGAAGTATCGAATATTTTGCAATCGTCGTCGTCGTCGTGTGTAGAAAAAGAGACACGTAATGAGACGACTTACACTCACACCCAATATGGCGATGCTGAAGGCGATATCACCCCATGTTCCTCGACACAAAGTAGCACATACTACAATTGGCTACCATCACGAGGTCCGCACGGGATATAAGGCGCAGCCAATTTGGCTGGCTCGCATCCTTACTTTCCCTGTGCAGGTTTTCGTCGATGAACCCCCCACAGCAGCCTTCAAAGCCATCCCGTAACCGTGATCTTGTCGAGTCCTTCAATGCCCTCGCACTCGCCCAGAAGGCAGACAAAGAACCCGAAAAGATACTCCCAAGTGTCCCTTTGTCCAACAGTCACGCTCTAAGCGAAAATGCTTCTGCACTCCTCCTTTCGGCAACGTCAGACAATGGCGACCACGGGAAACATCACTCTCGACGGTTCTCGGACAGCAAACTCAAGGAAAAGTTCCTTGGGGGATTTGAACCGGTTCTGCTTGCGGTGAACAAAGTGATGGATAGCGTCCGTCGCCCATCTTCACCAAATGGCAAAGCCGCATCTGCACCATACCCAAATACCTCAGGATCCATGCCTAGGCCTCGACCTCGAACTGAACAGCGATCGCGAACAATGCAACACGCGTTACAGATGACGGGTTCTCAGAACCAGCCAAAGGCGACACTGCAACCCCCCCAGTCACTACCCTTCGTGACTCCTCTGGAACCTAAGCGTGATGCACCCCCTGTATCCACCGTGTATTCACCTCAACCTAAACCTGATACCCTTACCTCACATGGCCAAAAGAGACTACCTTTCGTGACTCCTTCGCGGCATAACCTCGATACACCTGCTGTATCTACCGTGTATTCACCGCAACCTAAACCTGATACCCCTGCCTCGCGTAGCCAAAAGAGACCACCTTTTGTGACTCCCCCGCGGCCTAACCTTGATGCACCTGCTATATATACCGCGTACTCACCACAGTCTGATCCTGATACCCCTCCCACACGTGGCGCAAACTGCCCGCGTTTTATATCTGCAACAGATGATCTTTCTCGACCAGCATTCATTGTGACACCGACCAGACCTCGTGCAATATCATCTTCGTCCTCTGCATCCGCGTCTCCTGGTCGACTTACTGTCCAGTGCGGCGCTACGACCAAGTCTAACAGACCATGTTCACGGACCGTTAAGCTACCCCCTACACACGCAATTTTGGACCCTATACCTGCTGTCTATTGTCATCAACACCGAAATATGAAAGAAACAGGTTTCTACGTTACAAGAGTCGGTCATGCAGATAGATATGTTGAATTCAAAGGTAAGATTCATGCCTTCCATGGTTTGCCTCATATCTTCATATAGAATGTCATTTTTAGATTACGTGCCAGAGTATTTGAGAGTGGACACTCAGTTGGCGCTCAAAGAAGAGATGGCAAGGGCTCCGTCTAGATCTGATCGTCCTGGTTATATATATACCTTTGAAATTCGAGGTATTTTCCGTTTTTTCCAAGCTGAACTTGTGTTGATCACCGGTCAGATCCTTCCGCCGCACACCTCATTCAGTTGAAGGTCGGCAGGACTGTTAATCTCAAGAAGCGTCTTGACCAGTGGGACAAGCAATGTGGGTCCAAAGAACAGGTCTTGCGTGGGTGGTGGCCTGGCATTGTTGAACCCGATTCCGGCAACGGCACAAACGGAAGCCTACTTAGGGCCCAATTGAAGGCTGGGGATCCTGGTCCTCTTTGTCACCGACTCGAGCGCCTTGTCCATATCGAACTCGCAGATTTGTCACTCTATGCTCCATACCTAGAACCTGAGTGGCCGAAAACAAACAATTTCAAGCAATCACCTTCTGCCGCAGGCCCCCTTTCCAGCGCACTTTCGGCTGTGAAGAGAGCCAATCGTTGTACGGATTGTACGACTTTCTTCTTTCCTCATAATTCCCCCGCACTGATGGCGCCCGATCAGGTGGGGTTGTTCATCGGGAAATATTTTCTTTCCATCGACCAAACGGAGGAAAATACGAAGGGAGGGAATGGGATGTCATAGTCAAACCTGTAATCGAGAAGTGGGGCAGGTTCGTCAAGGAATATTATTCTTGAACTTTTTGGACTTGCTGTGCGGGTGACTCAGTGCTGCGCGTGCGTGAGCGTATGTTTAACGATAAAGTGTTGTATACTATACCCGCGGACTCGTTGTATAGTCTTGCTGAAATATACCAGTGAACGTGATCACTGTTTGTGCAGTTGTCACTGTATCTGGTCCTTGATGACAGCACCATTACCGAGGTCCAAACTCGTCTGCAAAAATAGCAGGACTACTAAGGACCATAACGGACACATACTGGCAACGGCGGGGCTCAAAGAGTCGTAGCTGGGTTTTTTTTGGGTTTTTTTATCCTTGCCGAATGTTGGACATTGTAAAGGGAATGCAAGTCATTGGGTCTTTCCTGAATAGGTACGGTATTCTGAGGGGGTTTCCAAAACTGGACAACCTCCGCTCACTTGGGCTTGTACAAACACCAGTACTATAATTTGATCCCCATTACTTTCTCGATATGGAGGGCCTACCTCAGGGATTGAAACCACAGACACCGGCAGAGCCAAATGGCGAGCAAGAGGCTCGGAGAGCAGCCGAAGAGAACATGCGCAGGGATATGATTGCCACTATTCTCGATGGTGCAGCACGTGAGAGATGTAAGTGCTCTTTGTTCTTGGACGTTTTCACTCGCAGATCTGGCTGATGCATGAGAAACATGATGCCTGAACCGTGATTTTATCCGCCCTTGATAGTATCCCGCATCGCGCTAGTGAGCCCGGAGCGGTCGCAGCAGATCGAAGCTGTACTGCTTCGGATGGCACAGACGGGTCAACTTCGCGGAAAGGTGACTGAGTCACAGCTGATAGAACTCCTGGAACAAGTAAGAGTTTTTACGACTCTTGGATGTGATCGTCCTCTTGATGAGGGCTTAACAGATGGAAGAAGCACAGTCCAAAACTAACACGAAGAAGACCACGATCGTGGTGAGTGTCTGCTAGATTTTTTTCGCTAGAGTACGAGTATTGAAGGAGAGATCCCTCATCAGTACCAACGGAGGCGAGATTTCGATGATGATGATGATGACTTCTAGTTGGAGATGCATGTCACTTCGCAGGCCATGTATTCTACGTACTTAGTACCCTTCCGTCCTCGAGAGGCTATTGATAAACTGTATCTTCGTGTGTGTGCCACCAGCAAACAGGGGCAAATATCCGTTTTGAGTGACGTGGGAATGTGCGGAACCACCGAGCCTCATTGTGCAATTCGGCCTTTGACTCTGCCCTACCGCATTTCTTCCCCCTCTCGCCGCCATCCTCCTCGTCGTCGTCGCCCTCGATAACAACCCTGCCAACGCACACAAATACTACACAATGTCGACTGCCAAGTTTCACGGTCATCCGTCATTACCAGCTCCCACTATGCATGCTGGGTTTTCTGCTCATCAATCAAAGTCCCACGTCCTGGCTGGCGTCCAGGACGCGTATTGGAGCGATGACGATGCAGTAGGTCGCTCAGCAGTTCTCTTCGTACGACCCTTAGTGACTGCGCTACACCCGATCGTCATAGGATGACGCTGAATGTCCCCTCTGTCTGGAGGAGATGGACATCTCCGACCTTAATTTTAAACCTTGTGTTTGTGGATACCAGGTACGACTTATCTCATCAGCGCCATTCTTACCGTCTCCTTATTGTACTTCAGATTTGCCGTTTCTGTTGGCACCACATCAAGCAGAACCTCAATGGGCGTTGTCCCGCTTGCCGTAGGGAGTACACCGACGAAACCGTACAGTTTAAGCCCATCCCGCAAGAAGAGTCAGTCAGCGTTTCTTTTTGGTTTCCTCGTAGCTTAACCACGCCGTCTGTCTCATATCAGTCACAAGCGCCTTACTCAACAGAAGAAACAACGCGAACGCGAACGGAAGGAACTCGATGCTCTTGGTCGTCGCCACTTCGTGAACCTGCGTGTGGTGCAACGCAACGTGGTCTACGTCGTCGGTATCGGTCCCAGGTTCGCCAAGGAAGAAGTACGCTCTTCGTCTCCTTTCATTCATTCGTGGCCAAGTGATTAACATCCCTTGTAGCTTATACCTACGTTACGATCCAACGACTACTTTGGTCAATACGGTAAAATATCCAAGATTATACTCGTTAAGAGGACTTTATCAGGCGGTTCCCCTGTACTGGGTCTGTACATAACCTATCATCGGCGAGAGGATGCGGCTCGCTGTATCGCTACTGTTGATGGTACCCCCTCTCCCGGTGGCGGTCGGGAAGTGATGAGAGCCAGCTATGGCACTACCAAATACTGCATTGCCTTTCTCCGGGGTCTTGCTTGTTCCGATAGCACTTGTATGAACCTGCACGAATGGGGCGACGAGAAAGACTGCTTCACCAAGGAAGACTTGACAACATTGTTAGTCTCACATGAGTGTTATTATCGCCGTTGACAAACATCTTCACACAGGAAACATACAATCAAGGATACGGAGAACGGAGCTCGTAATGCAAAGGATGATGCTGGTAAGTATACAAGCTGCTTTGAACGGCTCGCGTAGGCTAACGTCGTACGCAGGCGGGTTACCTCGGGGTGCAGCGTGGGGCACGAAGGCATCGACGGCAGTCACCGGTTCCATAACTATGCCATCTTCGTCGGTCACGCTTACACAAAGGTCCACCAGAAGGGGTGGTCAACGGCAAGGCCGCCACCCGAATCCAGAGTCGAGGTCATCCAATCGCTCCCATTACGACCGAAAACCTGGTTCTGTCGCAGGGAACACGAAGACACCTTCGGTTACGTCTTCGTCGCGTCCCCCGACACCTGCAGTGGCCTCTCTTCCTCAAAGACCTCCAACTCCTACGGATGTCAAGACTCTCCGTTCCAGAGAGCATGGTGCACCAGTTTCTCCCGCGCCCTCTACCGCAATCGAATCCGACCTGGGTTCAGGGTCCCAGGATGTACTGCCATCCCCTAGCCGACCGCGGTCTACTGAATCAGTGCAATTTTCGGTTCCGCCTAGCGTCCCTCGTGGCTTAGACGTGCCTCCCGGTCTCTCCGCCCCTCCTGGGCTCCCTCCCCCTTCGCGGAAATCGGACCTCCACGCACCGGGTGTCCAACTCTCTCAGTCCACCTATCAAATCTCCACAGCTGCACAAGCTTTGTTGGATGACGTCAAGTCTCGGCGAGAGAACGCATCTGCCAATATCTCTGCTAGCATTTTCCCGGACCTTGACCGCACCCTTCATATGCTTTCCGGGGAAGATGAATTTGGTGGTTTCAGCTTCAATCTAGATCCCAAGTTGGCGGGCGACAACGCTAATGCAGATATCGCTCTTCCAGATCTGGAAGCAGAAACTACTGTACCATATACTGGTGGGTTCATGGATGCGTTTCCCACTCTTCGACCCCAGCAGCAAGTACCGTCCTCGAAGTCGTTCATGGCACCCCCATCGGGCATTCCCTACTCTCAGAGCTCTTCTCGGTCGGTCTATGATCCACTATCAATGCGGGGTACATCCGTTGATCACCCACCTGCGGGAGGTTCTAATTACTTGGGCACCTTCAATCCGTTCGGAGAAAACACAGAGCGTCCTGCTTCACGATCGGAAGTACCAGCCTCAGAGAAGTCGTTACTTCCGGACGAAGACAGGAAGGTGTCTAGATTTGGATTTGCTAGAGGGCGGCAAGGTTCCACGACCACATCATCACCGGTTCATGCTCCCTCCCCTTTGAGTGCTAGTGACAGTCATCAGTCATTCTTCTCTGCAGAAACCACCTCATCAGCGCAGCCTCATTGGACCTTGCCTAGCCACTTTGATTACAGCTACCCAACCTCGCCGCTAGCGCAACACGCGCAAGCAGTACAAGCTCCCCCGCAGCAGCAGCCTCGCTTTCAGCCATTCGATACCAGTGTTGGCGTCAGCGAGGCACAGCTCCGCGAATTCTTGCAGGCTTCCCGAGAGCGAGCTAATGCCACACGGAACGGTGCAGCTGGTAGGAGGCTTCTGTTTGTTTGATGCATGTGAGGCAGATGTTGACTGTGATTTATCCTCCTTTCTTTTGTAATTTTTCGTTCATCTCGTATCACAACGCTTGATGTTGTTTTTTGTATCTTGTTTTCATAAGCTTCGGAGCAGCAGCAGTACCAATATCCGCCGAACCAACCGTTCCACGATCCTGCTATTATGTCAGCCAGGCTTGCTTCCCCGCGACTCGCAATGGCTGCGCCAGCAAGCTTCCAAGGGAACCCGCCGGGTACAGGGGTGATCAAGGCATCACCGAGCATCCCAGCAGGACCCCCTCCGGGTTTAGGGTTCCCATCGGGTGTTCCCATCAATCATGCGGCGTCGGTCCTTAACTCGCGAGGCGATGACAACCCACTCACCGACCCTTCGCGATTGAATGTCCTTTCAAACGGTGAGTATCTTTCTCTATCAAGGGGAAGGTGCCCCAGGTCACAGTACCGAGTGCCGTGCTTTCAGTCCGGAAATATTACCAACCATCATGATTTTCCTCTCTTGGTTGAAGTGATGCCTGTTCCCTTCCGCCTTCATCGTCGCCCCCATCCAAAGAAGCGCCCCCTCCTTTCACCTCTCCCGGCACCTTTGGCAGTTTGCTTCGTGGATGGCGACGCCGACACAGAAATGTCCCCAAGTTCTAGTATCCTTTATTATTTAGAATTCGTCCCTCGCCTCTTTGCCTGTTCTTGCATCACCTCGCTTTCTTCTGTTTTTCTGCGGGCGCAGCTTGACCGTCTGGTAGAAAGTTACTGACGACTCTTTTGGTGTTACCTTTTTTATGCATGTTCAGTTCTCCAGCCTGCGCCTACGTCACCTACCCTTTCCCCCGAGGATTTTCCAGCATTAGGCGCCAGCACCACTACTGGCAGCGCGGCCACGCAGGGTGATTCCCAAGCAGCTAGCGAGATCGGGTCTACCGTCGAGGGTGGCAAGGATCAAGCAAAGACTGATCGGAAGGCTGCCAGGAAGGCTGCTGCCACCCAACGCGCGCTCGAGCGGCAAAAAGTTGCTCAGGAAAAGGCTGTGGCACGTTCCGCTGAAAAGGCACGCATTGCTCAAGAGAAGGCCGCAGAAAAGGAGAAGTTAGCCATTTTGAAGGAAGAGAAGGAGAAAGCGGAAAGAGAGCAGATTGAGAAGGAGAAGGCGGAGAGGGAGAAAGCAGCTCACGAGAATGTGGAGAAGGCAACAAAGGCCCCTCAGGAAACGACGCAGTCCGTTACTGAAGGGGAGAACCAGCACGAGGCAGAGAAGGCGAGGACGAAGACCCTGAGGGCGAAGAAGAATGCTACTCCACAGAAGCCCAGTCACGCTGCCTCGACTCCCCTGACTGCGGTGGAGGAGCAAGCAACTACGTCTCGCAAGGTCGCCGAACCTGTCGACCAACCCCCCATTCTGTCTAAGATGCCGAAGAAGAATAAACCTGTAACTCGACCCATCAAGATTCCCAAGGAGACTGATATCAATGTGGGAGAGGTCCTGTCTACGACAGAGACCACGGCTCCGGCTGCTGGCACAAGCAACCAAGCCGTCGTTTCTAGCCCTAGCGACTCCAGAGCCCAGTCGATCGACCCACTGTCACCCATTGAGCGAGCCTCTGTGGCAGACCTTATGGATGAGATCGACGCAAGGAATCCACATATGAACCTTCCCGACAATCCTTTCTTTGACCTTCACAAAATCAACCCTGCTGCCAAGATGCCTTTGGAATATGCACCCCTCGTTCACGCTTTATCTGCACTGTCAGTCGGAGGTGGCTCGTTTGCGACCAGCATGCCATCAGGTTCCATTGATAACGCAGTGTCGTCGTTCCAGCAGCTGCTGGAAACCCTGACGCAGACGATTTCTGATCTTCTGCGTCTTCTTCCTCGCACTACCTGGGACGACAGTTCATCGTTTGACGGTGTTCTTAGGGACATGCTCAAGGGTGATGATTTTCTCGACGAGACGGGCGATGACACAACAGGTAAAGAGGATGAAGTGGCTGCACTTACTCAGGCACTTGAACGACGTGCTCGTTGGATGGAAGTTCAGCTATCTAAGCTCGAAGAGTTGCACCGTGACATCAATAATGCGGCGGTCCGCGCTGTGCTAGCTTTTAACGACAATGGCTGGGGTTGCCAGAGGTCGCTGCCTCGCGTTGGCAATACACTCCGTCGGTTTGATAGCATCGGGTTCGTTGAGGAGAAAGGTCAGATGAGGCCCATGACTGTGGAGGAGCTAGAGAAGAAGCTTGTTGTAGCCAAGGAGGCAGCCGTCTTCGCAGAGACTGAGTTGAGGGAAGCTATGGAGAAGGTGCAGACGGAGCGACCGCTGGAGATTGATGACTATTGAACCTCCACAGGAGTAGGTTAGTCTTAGCTGGAGGTCGTGTGACGATGCAACTGTGCCCTTGCCCTCGTCTCACTGGGCTTCTTGAACTATACAGAAGTTGCCTCGAGGCCTCATGAGTTATATGTGCGATTCGATACGACCTTTGTTCCGTTCGATGTCACCGGGAATTGGGGTGATGTCTCCAAGTCGGAACGACCGATGTTCGTAGGTTTGTTACAATAATTCAGTACAGCAAGTGCTTATTATGCCGTGAAACGGAATGCCTTCAGCTGCTGACGGCCGTTTGCCGCGAGTTCAAATACGTCACGTGTGCCGTGCCGTGACGCGAAGAAAGACATAAAATGACATCCGTCCTTTCTTCTTCACGGCTAACACAGCTAGACACACCCATGCCTCCCAAGGTGAGCAGCCTCCGTTTTTTGTTGTCACCAGTTGCACCGACCGAACACTCTCCAAGCGTAAGCGTGCAGAGACGGAGGTCGGGATTGTGTCGCGAAGTACACGGAAGTCCACCCGAACAGGTATGGTGCGGCGTGCTAGATCGTCTTCGCTTGTTGATATGCTTCTACTTCTAAACTCAAGACAAGCACCAGGGCGATGGCAGTACCAATGCATCGTACGTCGGCGCTGCTTTTAAGTAATGGCGGAGTTATTCACTGTATACACATCTCAGTTCCCCATCGGCCGAAATGGAGGTGAGGCGGGCTTCTGGTTTCCATTTGTTTGTGTTCACATCACTGGCAGTCCGCTCCATCAAAGAAAGCCAGAACCGCAATTGTCAAGACTACCAGCATAAGAAGCCGAAGCTCCAGGGCTATGCAGGTGTGAGTAAGGGAGGGAGTATCTTTGCCCCCTAACTAAGGATTTCATTATCAAGCAATGATGACGTAAGACGCATGGTGGACGGTACAATGCCTTGGGTCTGTCTCAGCTAATGGCTGGTTGTTTCTCCCCACAGCGACTCGCCAGCCCCTCGACTAACCCCGACAGAAATGAGTAAGTTCGCCCCCGACTTCTTTCCTTAAGTCATCTCGCACAGCCTTCACTCCTCTCAATAACGTCCCGAATTACTTAAGTTCGGGATACTCGACGACGGCGTTTTCGCATGCAGCTCTCGTCTTTGTTTTGTTGTACATCTAACAAATCCGCCCACAGTCAAGCACTGGAGGATATCAAACTCTCTACCGTATGTCCTCTTGCGGTTTCTTTCATCCTACTCGCCGTAATCAGTCTATCTTGTACGGCAGAAAGTACCTGCAAGCCAAGAGTACTCGCCACAGCGTTCGCGCGACCTGTTCCAGAACTTCGCAGATCATGACGTTCCCGGCGTCATCGGCCCAGAGGGCGTTGAGAAGTTGTGTACGGAGGCAGGCGTGCCCTTGGATGGTGCTCAGCCACTCATCCTAGCTTGGCAGTTCGGGTGCTCTGAGGTAGGAAAGATTACATTAGATGAGTGGCTACAGGGTACAGACGCACTACGGTTTGTTTATGTCAATCGGGTCGTAAGAGCCAACCTCATCATTTATCAAGTATCTCTTCGTTACCTATCCTGGCGACTGCCCTAAGGGAATTGGACGATCTGGTCATCCAAAAGAAAGAACCGATTAAACGGTCATTCTCGTCAGCAGCATCGGTGACAAGGAGAGCCAGTGCCAGTACGGCGAAAACGCATGAGTTGTACAACAGGTCACGCTACTGGGACTATGCTCAGAATGCTGAACGGGCATTTGGCGAACTATACCAGTTCTGCTTCACGTTATCAAAACCGCCGTGCGTATATGCAGAACGTTGCATGCCTTCTCCCTAATACTTGTTACAGGCAAAGCAGGAACATGGACATGGAGGTGAGCGTCTGCAGAATATGGCTGTTAGCTTACTTTTACGGTTGCAGACGGCTACCGCGCTCTGGTCGGTCCTACTTTCCACACGATATCCTATCATAAGTGATATCACGACATTTTTGAACGTGAGTACCACAGGTAGACTCCACCCGTCCACTACAATTTTTACTTGTCTGTTAGGAGAACTCGTCCTACAGGGGAGCAAATAAGGATATCTGGAACATGGTATGTTTGGCCTGAATACATGCCGGCTGTCCTCTCACTCTGCTTTGTAGGTATACGAGTTCTGTCGGACAATACATCCGAACTTGGGCAACTACGAAGATGATGCGGTTCGTTACATGGTCATGACCACGTCCGGGGTTCTAACGGCATCCCAGGCATGGCCAACATTACTAGACGACTTCGTATCTTGGAAGAGAGGGAAGTCTCTTGACGGCGCGGGTTCGTAGTGGTCGAGGTTGATTGGCTCGCGGCACATATGCACTTTTATATAGTATTCCTGTTCCCTGTCATGGTCGTGGTCTCATACTCGAGGTTTGGGCATCATCATCATCACGATTCCCTTGTCACTGAGGCCCGACAGTAGTGAGCACTGAGTAACACCAAAGTCAATCGATGCGTGTATGTAAACATGGCGTCTAACAGAATCGCGAGGCTGGCATCCGAAGTAATTTCGGTTATTCAAATATTTGCCACCTCTCAGGCTGCTGCCGTCTCTCATCCCTTCCATCCGAATCCATCCCGCCGAACAACAACGATGATTCTGCGCCCCCTTGAGTATACCATCCTAAAGAGTGAAACCATCACACTCGCTCCAACGCCAGGTGCCACTCGATTCGGCCAGCGGCGTCCTGGTTAACAACCCTGGCTCTCATGTACATCCTGGCGAACCAAACCTGCGACCATCAGGGTCCACAACAGACTTGCGGATCACGTTCTAGGATTGTGACCCTAGGCCCAACGACGTCAGAACTAGCTTAGCGTCAGGGAACCTGGTTGGTACACTGTCCGTGACAGTCACCGCCACCTCCTGGTCTTGATGAGTGGCCCGGGATAGCGATCAGGCAATCGCGAAACATTCCCTCGATCACGTTTCTGCCCTGTTCTGGCGACAGCGACTGATGTCTACCCTCAAGAGACCTCAGCATGAACCTTCTCTCAATAACTGAAAATCAATTCTTACGTGCATCCTGGCAAAGCTTTCGGTGGCGGACTTTGTGGTGGCATGACCAGTGTTCAGTATCCATGTAACCTCCAAAGTGATCAGTGACCGTGTGCTCGTACTGAGGGTGTTTACTACAGCTTTCGACACCGGACCCATCTCTCTTGATTGCCAAGCACGCCGATCTCGCTGCGAGTACCATGGGAAGGATGCAATGCCATCAACACGTCATTTGATTGTCATATCACCTCCTCCCAAGCTCGTGTTTATCCCATCTTTCTCGATGTTGGCAACAACGTACTGGCAGGTGACTTCAAAACCGTGAACCATTCAGAGATCGAAGTCAATACCTACTACGTGTACCAACTCCCTGTATTTACGCCGGTCTCAAGCTTCACAGGCTGGGGTAGAATTGGACGGACGGTTCCACTGACCGAGAAAGACCAACACACGTGCCGTCTATCCCGCGCTGTCAGTGTAGACTACCTGTAAGAATACTTGATTCATGACATGCCGGACCTGTGCTTGGTATTATTGATTGGTGGTTTTCTTGGTAATATAGCTGCACTACTCTATCCTTCGATTGGTTCCATCAAATTCACTAAGATCAGGAACACTGCTTTCCAGGGATTCTGCTCCATCCGTCGTGAACCTCGGGGAACTTCTCCAAAGGCTCCTCAAATGCTGATAACCTTTTAATCTCCGTCGGTGGGACCTGGTGTAACGGATGCTTCAAGGTCTGCGGCACCAAAGATCCCAGTTTCTGAGATCGTATCATCTGAAAAAGTCATTACATCGTGATAGATAGTTTCGTCCCAATACAAGCCTTGGAATTTCCAAACTTTGGCAAGTAGTCCCACAGCCTGCGTTGACGTTCGTGTGCAGCTATCATCGAAAACGCACTGCCTACGTTTCGAATGCCTGGAGTAAGTTGATCAGTCCAATAAATAAACCCAATAGACGTACGTCAATGGTCCTTGTTCATCCACTATAAGAGAGCTACTGATGAAATAATCAGTATAAAGCTCCAGATTTCCTAGGTAAGTAGACATACCTCTTCATGAGCCGTCCATTACTTGAAACGGTGACGTTCAAACAGCTGATGGCTTGATTCTATGACTACCCGTCCAGCAAGGCTGCCACTTGTCCCAGCTCCCCATTAACGGAGGAGAGCCTGACTGTGGTTTTTTCATGTGTGACCCAGTTGAACCCGGTTACCGTTTGGGATGAGAGGTTCCCATCCATCTTCTATGGCTGGGTCGGAGCACACCTTTGCCCAGTGAGATGACTGCTCTATCCAAGCAGGCCCCTCTGGATTCCAATTGTTATGTCGATGATAGTGCCATCATTCAACTCCAACGAGGGCGCCAGTCGCATTTCCGTCGTTATCACCGAATTGAAGGTGTGATAACTTCATATTAGAACCATCCTCGCCGCCGTTATTACACTCGTCTCCCAATCATCAGCACTAAAATGCATGTGAGGGAGGACGACCAAAGTTGCCAGAAGGACGCTCTGATTACTTATGAGTCCCGAGGTAATGTCAGACTCGGTCCACGATTCCTCCAACCCTGGAACCGACCTGAGCCGCCTGAGAGCGGCCTCCCGGTACTCGGCCGATTGTGTAACTCGCAAAATTTTCAGGCGAGTCCCGAAAAACCAGGTAAACGAGATATCACAGTTCGACGATTGATCGTTTTATGCCGACCGAAGGCCGAGAGGGTTCACGTTATGTAGAAGATGGGTTGCCGTCGTGATGGTAGTCCCTTAGTGTAACGGATAAGTCGTGGGGCCGTGTGCGGGGTGACACCGCGCCAGAATTCCTACACATGTGGCATTGATACTGCACGCTCAGTGAACGTTCTGGTTCAATAAAACTTGGGGCTCGGCCGCTGAATTGATGATGACTAATTCGAAGGTTGACAAAGACATACCACATCTTCGCTTAGATTGTCCCCTCTGCTTTCGACTTCACCGCTGACTATCTGGTGTTGCTCTAACTTCAGCTGTCCGACAAGCATGAACGGAGAAGTTTTCAATGCCAATCCAACTATTTACACAAAATCTAAGCGCTCCTTGAGGAGGTCGCCCTTCGAAACCGGGCAGTCACTTTGGGTAGACGACATTGAGCAACAGGATCGGAGCGACACCTCTAACGTCGAACCCATCGACCAAGATGAGATTTTTGGTATGTAAAACGTGGATTCAATCGCATCCTGATTGTCATATGTTGTGTATTCTTCATAGACCTCATCAGGTCCATTGCTGACCCGGAACACCCAAACTCTCTGGAAGAACTGCGGGTTGTGTCGCCGGAACAGATAGACATCGGAAACAATGTCATTACCGTCGAATTTACACCCACCGTTCCCCACTGCGGCATGTCCACTCTCATAGGTATATGGAACTCCGTGCTACACTTTCTCGCCCGCTGAAGTCGACGTCATAGGACTATCCATCAGAGTCAGGCTGATGCGTTGTCTTCCCCCGAGATTCAAGGTTGACATCCGTGTTAAACCGGGGTCACATCAGAGCGAGTTGGCTGGTAGGTTCTGTTATGCAGATATCCTCTTCGTGGCTAAGTCGCCGCAGTCAACAAGCAGCTTAATGACAAAGAGCGGGTTGCAGCTGCCCTGGAGAACCAAGCTCTGGTAGAAACGCTGGAGAAATGTCTTGCCACTGCTGGATCGCAAGAGTGAAGCGATTGGTTCCGGCATCTTCAACTCACGTGTCACGGATAGCCGACACTGCGGAGTCTTTAAGGTAAGGTAGAGTCATCACTCGCACCCAGGCTCTTTCCGAGGTTTTCCGGGGGTGGGTTCGTCAGGGTTGCTTGGCTGCATCGATCGCTCCATGATGCCATGGTAGCGAGGGTATGGTCGCATTGTTTGTGCAGTGGTACGACGTATACTCTGGGAGGTAATTAGGAAACAGTACTAAGTAAATGCCTATGGATACAAAATTGGATATGCGAATTGGCTACACGATGAGGAGTAGCAAGGGGTAATACAAATCTCTGGCTCCGGGCCTATGCCCTGAGAATGTTCGAAAGCAACCAACGGACCAGCAACAGCTGGCAGGCAACGAATGAGTGTGAAAGAGAAATTAGTCGTCGAGCAGAAAATCCCAATCAATACGAGTCTCGCATGTGTTCTTCGAGCAACTAAATAATCGTTTCAAAGTTTCCTTGTGCACTTTTTCCGGCGCATTCGTGTGGACGTCCCACATCCTAAAGGTGACAGTGCCCTCCGTTTGCACAAAGACTTCGTCACCGGTCCACTTGCCGTCGCTTTTCTCGTTCAACCGGATATTCGCCATCATGCGGTTGATAAATCCAGCCGAGAAAGACGCTCTTCCCGAATGGAAAATGTGGCCTCTGAAATCCGAAGGTAACCATATCGTCACGTTCGAAGCAGTTGCCTGGACCTCCAAGTAGAATTTACAGCGAGGCACCGGACGACACTGTCAAGTGCGTTCGTAAACTGTGCTTCATATGGTGACAGTCGTTCAGACGTACGATTTTCAGTTTAATAGGTGAGGATTCTCCAGCGGCGAACAATCTTAACCGCTGGTCTATTGGTTGGTGGCGTGCACGGTAGTGTGGTATGGCAAGTGA
Organism: Pisolithus sp. B1; assembly: GCA_024663435.1. Classification (NCBI taxonomy): domain Eukaryota; kingdom Fungi; phylum Basidiomycota; class Agaricomycetes; order Boletales; family Pisolithaceae; genus Pisolithus; species Pisolithus sp. B1. The sequence goes on along the minus strand of JANFAA010000115.1, from coordinate 59,390 downwards.
TATGTCGATTGCTCTGGGCGTCTCAAGGACAAAATCCCAGTCACACGATTCTTTGTAGTGGATCTTATGCGTCCCCTGAAGCTCGTGTCGCTATGTGTGGCTATTGGTTGAGTTTGAGATGGGATGAATAAAACATGCTGTATCTCACCAATAGGCCGAATTTCCCGAACAGAGAGGAAGAGCTCTAAGCAGTGCGATCTTTAAGCTACGGCAATGTTGCCACAAAACTTGTGCTCACCTCTGCTGAAATGGAGCAGGAACTGGTCATCTCAACTGAGGCGAATGCCCAAAGGAAAGAAAGGGACACAATGAGTGGGAGGAAACTATTAGCTGGGTGTGGGTGCTTTTATGTGATCCGACTATTGTGCCCAAAAAGGCAACTGTTGTATTTGAGAACAAAAAGCTCGGAACGCGAGTAACAAAGGATGTCCCGATGCCGTCAGCGCGCAACGTTGTGACCAGTGCCATGTGGCCCTCCTGTGGTGGATGTTTTGACATAAGCCTTATGGTGCACTATTCATACCATGGTACAACATTTGCGCTACACGTTATACGGTGACAAAGTTGAAAGGAATGGCGGGCCAGCGCCGCAAAATGGAAAGAACGTGGGAGGCTACGCAGCATGGAAGATCCGGCGCACTCGGCGGTCCAACCGTGCCCAACTACGTTTCTCTTTGTCTTCACCCGTCATCAAGCGCAGTTCGATTTTCCCGTCGGTGTGGATGGAGACCTCATCGTCGTCATCCGACGCACATGTATCAAACTTGATCAACCCGCACCGCATGCGCTCGCGAAACGCACGTGAGCACCGAATCTGCTTCCTACGACGGACAAGGTCATGATCCTTGACTGTCACTACTCCACGAAACATCGCAGGCAACGTCACCCTCACGTGCCTCTCACGCGCGAAAATACAAAGGCGAAACAAATGTTCCTCTGCGCCGGGAAGACGGTGCTATGGAGCCGCGCATACTGGTTTCAGCAATCCATTCCATGAAACAGGCATAGACTGAAATGGAGAGACTCACAACGCGGGCTCTGATAGAACCAGAACGGGAAGAAAGGTAAGCTACCGACTTGGCAAATGGTGGGTTGTCACATGGGAACGGGGGAAGCAGGAGAAGCCTAGCATCAATGCGTTGGTGATGCAGATTTGTTTGGAAGACAAATTGCTCGCCGAATACGGCATCTTGCTTGCGAGGGAGTAACTGCTCAGTGACGCTGACTACGTTGGGGTCCTAATAATTTCCGTTTCAGCCATCGTGGCAGGACGTTTCCGCGTCAAACTCACATCCGGTAGTGGCACGCCTGACCGGGAACTTAAATTACTAAGGAGCTGTAACGAGTGACATTAGCACCAATGCCGCCACTCTACTACTGCAGGAAAACCTACTCACTGAAAGGGTTTGGGAAATTCTGCTCATAATGATCGACACGGCTGGTTAGGAATGAGGGTCCTACTTGGCCTCGTTAAATAGCTCGCCTGCTACTCAAAGCAATGTCGGGCCACGACAAAGCGACGGCGCTAATGTAGCCACCGTCACGTTGAAAGGCAGCATTGTGCGTGAATGACACTGTCGTGTGTGTGTCCGGTGTGGTATATGGAGATACACGGACAAAGGAGAAGTAGGTCATCCTTGCATTCAGACACCCAGCCAATGAGAAATGGAAAGTCTATGCACGACAGAACCTTAGAAGCACGTGGTGTGCCACAAAGTTCCCGACGCGAAACACTCGAAGTGAACGGAAAGATGGACTCTGGAAGAATGACCATCGTCATCGCGGAGCTATGAATCAAAATACTGATGCATCGTGTGGAGTCCTCAGTTACCCCCAGGAGCTCACTATTGCGACATGACACTTTTAAGGAAAGTCGCATTCGTCAGCAAGGTGACAATGGATTGTCCTACTCACCAACGCGTACTCAGCGGACTGGTTGATAATGTGGTCCCTCCTACGGATCCGAAGGCTATCATAGTACAAGACGCTACTCTCAATCTTCCTCGGAGTCATCTACGATAGCTTGGTTGTAATTGTCCTGCAGACCTTGCGGAGCGCACGACAGCGAATCCGTCGCAGGAGTTGCCCTGGTCCGGCGAGCCTCCTCTACCAATCGTTTGAAGTCAGCACGATAAACCGTCTGTCATATCCTATCAATGTCACGTCAAGTGACAGTTACGGTATTGAGCTCACCTCATGTGCAATAACATCCTCGACAACCCTTTTGGATACCTTCCGATCCTCTTCCCATTTCCTGAGCTCAATGCGCAACTCTGCTAATCCCTTGCGGTTACCTTCTGATTTGTCAAGGTTCGCATTGTACATCATCACCCATCTGGAGGACAATTAGTGTCTCTACTTGACTGTCTTTTGAAACATGCCTTTGATGTCTAGCTATCCAAGTATTTCTATCACCAGTTGTTGGCAACTTCTGAGAAAGTAGCAAATCTTTCAGTACTTTGTCCTTGAGTACAGCATATGACACCTTTGGTAAGCGCTCTATTACGCCATCCGAACCACTTCCAGGTTTCGTCGATCAGTCAACGCTGGCTGAGCTCAACTAATCAATAATCCTCACCTGCTCTCCTTGGCTTTACCCTTCTTCAAGGAACCTTTCCCAAGAATCCTCGACCACTCATCTCTTGCACCGGAGTTTGGTACTTGTGGGTTAGACTTCGGTGCAACTTTGCCGCTGCCGCAGTCTGGTCCATCGATGTGGCGGTTAATAAGTTGATACTCAACCAGCCTGCCACATATGGGACAGTCAATCAGGGAATCCGCTGATGCTAAAAATTCAGTCAAGATTATTTTTCGGCACTGATCAACTTACGTCCCAATTCCTCTTCCCCGATGTCAGACGACGGCTCGGTATCCCTACGCTTTGAGGGTCTCCTATCATTGACTGGCGCTGGTGAGGACTCCACAACCTCACTCGACGCTTTCGAATTGGAGGGTCCCACGACATGGACGATCTCAGAATCTGAACTCTCGGAGAGTGCTCGCCGCTTCCGTTTCACCGTGTTGTTATTCAGTGGTCGTATGCGTGTTGGTGTTTGCTGAATGTCAATATGGTTATATGATTCAATACGACGTTGCTCTTCTTTCGACAGTCGGAGTACGATTGGACTACATTGCATAATTTGGAGGTCACTGAGTGCAAACAAACGCCTAAATTCTTACCGTGACCTCTTCCAAGCTTCCACAGCTTCTTCGAGCGCGGGATTGGTTCTGAAATGGGCCTCTGCAGTCGGTTTGCGGCAATTCGGACACTGGGTCTCTCTCACAATATGCTCTCTTATGCACTGTTGTTATTACTGTAAGTCTGGACGATACAACGATGTGAAAAGGCGCATACGAGCGAGCAGAAGCAGTGGCCACAACCAAGGGTCACCGGTGCATCATAGAATTCGCTGCAAATCGTGCAACGCAGACTTGCATCGAGTTGGCAGAATTCGTTAGTTGAGAAATCCGTCGGATCAGAGATGTCAGTAGAGAGCAACGCCTGTAAGCTGTTTGTGGGCATTCTTGGGACCTTGGCCGCTATGATTTAGTAGATAGCTGGAAGATAGCTGGACAGCCCCGAGTATTGCGTAGAGAGGGGTAGACGCGGTAAGCGCGACGACGGTGTGACAGTGTGACACATGTGACAGGTCGCGTCATAGGCAGTGCCCCAAGCATACAGCACTTAGCAAGTATTAGTACAGAAAATAATACACAATCCAAATGTCCGAAGATGAAGCAGAAGTCACAAATGTCCCTCGAAGTCATACTGTTCTCGCACATCCACTGGGCTAGTTACGTTGCGAAGTAAGGGGTCGAGAGACGCCAATTCATCTTTAATACCGTTCCGTGCAACTGCATCTAGTTCCTTTAAGAGCGTAGATGTGATCTTCTGTTCACATCGTTGTAATCATCTGTGCAGGAGATTCAAGTATAAACCATACCTTGAACTTGGCATCCACCTTTAGTAGCGTTTCTCCTAGGGCTGGAGTCCAACTTGGTGGTGGACTGCCCATGGCACTTCCGTACCCATGACCAGTACCCTGAGCATTGGCTATTCCCCACAGACTTCCGTCTCCATCATCCACAGGTCGCTGTGAATAATCTTGCCCAGAAAACAAGTATGATACACCCGGATGAGGAGCCAGAAGCCCAAGTGGACCCATCATATGCTGGCCCGAGTTGGAAAACGGCGAAGGACCAAGAGTACGAGAAATTTTATTGTACACTTCCGAGATAACGTCTAAAAGGGATAGTAGTGTCTGGTGATAATCGAGAGGAAAGGGCTACCGGTGCAAGTCAGGATGCTTGACAGGCTAAGATGGAGAAAAGGAACAAACTATATGTGGAGAGACAAGATACGAGGCCTCAGCGCCGTCAGAAAAGGGGACATTGTATTCAGCAAAGCCGCCTGCAGCTTGTCGCTTAGCAACTTTCGGGCGGAATAAACGCTACGGACGGCGTAAGGGTAGACCATTTAATGAAAAGAAGTGGAACTACAATTTTTGGTTTGTCAGGTTCTTCCTTAGCTTGATCGTATTCGTTCATGGTATTCAGCAAACCGCGTAAATAATCTTGTGCTTGAGGAATATCGAGGAGATTAGACAGCGACATTGCGAGGATAGCGAAGCGGTGCGTTCTGTCGTAGGTACACCTCAGTTAACAACTACAATTGCATGCCATCCCACTGACCGTTTCTTCATAGTTACGTTGTTAAACACCTTGTCGAGTTCACTACGAGACATCATAATCGTGTGAAACCAATCACTTCGGCTGAGAAGACATTCGAGTTCTGAATGCGGAGATAAACAGTCATAGACACACCCTTCGTGGACAGTACGCATGTATGTGAGCGTAATAATGCGCTTCTGCACCAAGTCACGCAGATACTCGACTGAAGTGCCCTGAGCGATGACCGGCGTACCGTTGACGACCAGAGTTGCTGTCGATGAAAGTGTGTCTGAGTGCACGGACTGACCATCCCACTCCCTGCTGGGTGGAACATTGTTTGATTGGGCCTGTGCGGCGGCAGCAGCAAAGGCAGCACCAGTAGCAGCAGACATGCTGCCCCCCGCCGTCGAAGGGCCAGCGGGCGTCTTGAAGGACGTCAAGAGGTTCTGCGCTGAGCTCTTCCTGCGCATCGTCGGACGAGGTAGCTCAGACATTGGAGGGCTTCCTGGCGGGTGATTGGTGGCTGTCTGAGTCGCCTGACTGGCTGAAACCACTGCCATATGCCCGTCCACTGAAATCGGCTACTGCAGCCAATGAGAAAGCGCACACTGGCGATCTGCCGAATTAGGAATATCTAGTAGGGCAGTGGGCCACAATCGCATCCCTGCTACTTGTTCTTCGTCTTTCTGTCTCCCGCCTAGATCTACGTGTGGCCATGGATATCAACGCTATTGCAAGGAAGTTCACCGATTTCTACTACCAGACTTTTGACACCGAACGGCACGGTCTGGCTCTGTTATATGTGAGCACGGGCACATACAGACCTCACTCCCTCGATCGCTGATCATCGATGAACGGCAGAAAGACGAATCCATGCTGACTTGGGAGGGCCAACAAATACTCGGTGTCAACGCGATAATCGAGAAACTCACCGTGCGTCTATCGCACTGCATTCACGGCCTCATTTGTGACCTCATCTACCGCAGACATTACCCTTTGGCAAGGTCCAGCATCAGATCTCCACAGTGGACGCGCAACCGTCCGTGCCCAATACGGCTAACCTGATCGTTAGCGTAACTGGATTCCTACTTGTGTGCCCTTTGTGTCGCGAATATCTCCTCCGAATCGACTTACGGTGTCTTTTTTGACAGGTCGACGAGGACTCCAACCCCATACGGTACAGCCAGGCATTCCACTTAGTATCGAGCGACGGGGGTTATTACGTGTAAGTTAGCCAGTATGCATTCCTCCGTCATACTGACAACCAATAGGTACAACGATATCTTCCGCCTTAACTACGGCTGAAAGTTGCTATTGGACGGCATGTTTGATTAAGGGGGGAGAGCAGAACGTACATTCATTTGTTTCTTCCTACATACCGCGTATAGTCGTGTGGCCATCCTTGTTATCTATCTAACCGGGTCCGATTGGATCGACCTGCATCGCTCGAGGACCAAAGCACATAGAAATTATGAAAATTGTCACGGTCCTATCTACATGCCATGTGAAACATACAACAAAGAGAGGGTATTGTACGAGGGAACATGCGGTCTCGCACAACCATAGTCATCCAAAGAAATATCCCACTGGTACGCCTAGACGCCAGCGACGATCCTGCAGGGTGGAAATGATTAGCACAGCGAGAAGAATGTAACAGAGACACTCACTCTTCCGCTTTGTTGAGAGCGGCCACCATAGTTGCCACCTCCTTCCGACGGTTAACGACAAACTCGCTCTCCTTCAGTAAGTCGTCCAGGACATCTGCCTTGTATAGCTCTTGCAGCAACTCGCGTTGAAGATTCTCTTTGGAGTGATTCACGAGTGTGTAGACGATGGCTTTGGGGACCATGTCTATCATCTCACGCTTCACGATGTTGAAGTAGGAATGAATGAGGAGCTCTGCACGTGTCCAATTAGTACGCATCCCTCGACATCTACTTGGCAAAACGTACTGATCACTTCGGTTTCCATGGTCTCTCTATCACTAAGCGCGGATTGCGGTCTAATAACCGGAGGTGGCTGTCGAGGACCCAATCAACCACCGTCCCAAGGAAGTACGCTGCTGAAGATACCCACCGCCTCCATAACAGGCCCAGCCTTCTTTGATTGACCTTTCTTTGCCGAAGAGAAGAACGATCCAAAGAAACTGGCTTCATCTTTCTTGGGTTCAACATCGAGATCGCGACTATTATTGTGACCTGCAGGGACCCTACTGGATTTCCCATCCGGCTGCGGCGTCGGGGGTTTGCTGACGTTCAAGCGTTCCTGAACGATTGCCATGGCCTGGAACTAATCAGAACGTCATACGTGTTGCCGAGTGAATAAACACACCTTATGACCACCAAGGAAATCAGGGTGGGTCGTGTTTATGTAGCAAGCTTGCATGCTGTAGACCATCCTAAACTCGGCGAACGCAACCAAATAATAATTCAAACGTACGCAACCATATCTGATACCAGTTTCGTCGTAGGGTTCATAGAAGTCTTGAAAAAGTTAACAACCACTGAGTTGAAGCGGTCCTTGAGTGCCGGGAAGCGCCGGAATACTTGCTGCTCGGTTGATGGGTTTAGTTGGCCCATCCAATTCTACGTAGGAAAGAAATGGACGCACGATCTTCTGGAGCAATTGCCCAAGAATCCGAATAAGCTCGTCATAAATTAACTGGCAACATTTCAACGAAGGGTCCTCCAGTCGCTTGATCTGTTGCTTAATGATGACTTCGAAGGCTTGGGTACCCACGAATAACGACGGTGTTGAGCCCTACGGCCTAGTCAAATAGAGTTCGCCCGGGCATGACGAGCACTCACAGACGAATTGTAGAGCATTGTCCTGATGTCTCCATCTTTGACTTGGTCGAATGGGTCGATGCTTCTGACACCATGATTGAAGAGTTCATGAAACACGAAGCTGATACGAGCACCTCCGCTGAGTTCGTTCAAGGAAAGGTCGTTGGTGTTGCCATCAATGACAGTGCGGAACTCGTTGGTGAACTCCGTGATAACAGAGAGAACGACATTGCCCGACGACCCGTCGCCCATTGGTCCACCCAGCGAAGCTAGTTCGGCATTGAATTTTGCAAGTTGCTGAGATATGCGGGCTTTAATATCAGGAAGGGTTGCACGGATATGTTGCATGAGAATCTGAGGAACCCGTCAGGACAAACGATCACCGGCATTTTACCCTTGTAGACGTACCATATTGAGTTTACGAGCAAGGAAAGGCGTTCCGCAGTACGGGGCCTTCCCTTTATACGACGGATGATTTTCGAAAAATTGGCGCTCGGCCTCCAGAGCGGCAGAGATTGTCTTGGAAGTATCAATATCTCGCTGGCCCCGGTTAACAACTGGAACGTAGCCCAACCGAAGAGGGATAACGCGGCCAGCAAGGATATCGACGACATCAGTTCCTTGATCCCTGGTTGAAGACAGTAAGAGTCGGCGTGTCGTGGTCAACGTGCAGCAACGTACATGAGGTCGACTTTGGTTAGGACGCCAATTGTCCGCGTGCCTTCTGGGTCTACTTCACGTGCCAGCTTCAAACCGTCTGAGTTGGCCAGATCAGTGTTGGCTGCAGTAACCGCAAGGATAATGCATGATGGTCTGGAAATATATTTCACAAGCATATCCTTGATCTGCTTCTCAATGTCTTTGGGCTGGTCACCCACGGGGACCTTGGTCAAACCCGGCAAGTCGACGAGGGTGAGGGTGAGGACATTGGGCGAGAAAATACGTAGATTGATGGGCTGTGGAGATATGCCAGCATTGCGCCCCGTCTTGGCCTCGGTATCACGAACGATTTCCTCTCGGATTTTGGTGAAGTCATAAAACTTCTGACCTGGAAGATGGAGGAATTCGCCCCACTCGTTCTCATTTGCGAATTTGTCTGGACCATTCATTTTCACTTCCAGAGAGCGTCAGCAACACTCGACTACGGAGTAGGCCAGATTGGACGTGCCTGGTGTGCCATTGGGCAGTGGAGCGGAAACAGGTCGATGGTTAAGCTGGAGAACCAACGGCCGCCGGGTGACGATTCCAGTTCCACGAGGTAAGAAGTCTCTCCCGACGATGTTCTCAAGAACGCTGCTCTTCCCGCTACTTTGACTGCCTAGTACGCAAATCTGTGGAAGGTCTATCTGAGAACCTGATGAACCAATGGTACTGAACACGTCTTGAAGTTTATTGATGACGGCGACGATTTCCTGGCCGAGGCCAGTTGACATGGTCGACGAGGCGGACATGAAGGGAACGTAACAAAAGAGTTACAGCGCAAGCCGTGCAACGACTGTGCAGCGCACGCAGTCCTAGGGTTGCACAGCCACCTCCCACAGGTCGTAGAGAGCTAGCCGGGATAGTACTATCTGTTGGGTTGCTAGTGACTACGCAATGAAGTCTGCACGCATTTCGTCGCCTGATCACCACATAAACTCGTTCGTAGTGGACTCACAGGAATAACTGAAAGGTAGGCTCATAAAGAAGAAAACCGTCGCCTTCGTCTAATATTTCCTGTTACTAGGGACCTAAGTATAAGTCGATCTGCGCCCTGGCACTGCATGTAGTATGTACTTCCTCTGGAACCCTCTTCTCTCACACGCTGTGTGTACCGGTGTACCACGACAGGCTCCTAGAGCATACATTGGTAGTGGCGCCCGCTTAGTATGTCGCCGGCGGTCGAATGTTCGCAGAGGGCACCGCTGCAGTTTTCATTTCGCTTGACATTTGGACTTTGACGGGGAACACTCCACCCATCCCTGGTAAACGGATGAGAAGACGGCATCTTTACTGGACCGCGAGCGTTAAACATGCCACGGCCCATGCAGCCATACAGATGCTACGGGCCCTCCTTATGCCGGCGTCTGGATACAGGAAAAAGTCCATCGTCATTCCTTGGGAAAATCTCCCATCACCCATGCGGACCGCCGCCAACCGTGCCATGATATGAAACCGCCGTTCAGGGACCTGCACGCTGAAGTTGCCAAACGTCACTGCGTATCCGGTTCTTCTGCCGAATCTTTTCCATGGAGAAGGCGGAAATGATTCTTTGCTAGGGCAGGGTTGAAGAGAGTCTGCTGCAACTGAGATCTGGCGTGCACGTTTGTGGAGGGCCTCCCATACTGATCCCATTGCCATCCCTCAAGAAACCTCCAGGCGGCCCTCCAGTGGCTTCCATGCAAAATATTCATTTGGTACGGTCTCGGATGCTTAAGGGACTCGTATATGAGGGCTCTCCCGTGAAGTAAAAACATACCCCCACCTTGCCCATGCATGCGACGGTTGTCAATAAGTACGTCTCCAACCCTGTGTACCTTATCGTCCTTTCTGAAAGGCCTATCAAGTAAATCGTATACGCTTGTCGGTGCCCTGGGGCCGGAACAGGTTCGATTTGTACACTGCCCTCAGTAGGCCATCTTCCGTATGCTCAGTATTCGCACAGAATCCAAGACACAATGCACCTGTCCCTACTGGTTCGCAGGGCGATGAGATCGGTGATATGACGCCGCTACCGAGTCCCACAGGCGAGTCACTAGATTCATTTGATCTTATTCGCTGCGACCAAGCAAGTTCGCTAATCCTCGTGTCATAGACTTTGTCGATACATCATACGGCGTTGTCGGATATTCAAGTTCAAGTTCAGCTGTACGTAATACCCAAGGAAGTATGACATACTACTTATGGGACGGTTCAGAATGGCACATGCACTCGAGCTCCTCGTATGAATGCCAGTTTTTTCGAGTCTTCGGAAGGGGTGAACGGTGTTGGTCATACTCCATCCCATAATGTCTTGGTTGGTTCCACACTGTATGTGGGTGACAGCATCGCTGTCGGTGTAGCGTGGAGGCCATCCCCAGGAGGCTGTATCGCACCTGCTCAAAATTTGGCGGAGGAAGTGGACAGCGAATACAAGGTGAACCCTGATGCACCGTCCCAACACCCTGTGAGCAATACGACCTTGCCCATGGCGTCTTCTACGCCAGACGACTGATTGACCCCATGTTCTCAGACAAATCTATATGCTTGGTGCCCACGAATGCCGTGCCTCCATCTCTCTGCAGATGGGACCCCGTGTTTGCAAGTTATCACCTGTGCTACCGTCTCAGAGCACTTTACTAGTCATGGCGTCCGGTGGAAGTCTCGTACGGAGGATATTCTTTGCAGATGGGAGGAATGTTTTCAATCTCAAAAACGACACAACTTTGTCCGCCATGTTCGTGAAGCACACCTTGGACACAGGAGGGGAACAGCCGTCCACAACTCCCGGGGAGATGGGGGACGAGTGGCTTTTCCGATCGTGGATGTGAATACATCAAAAGACGACAGGCTGGATCTACCGCTCGCAGATTGCTTGTAACTGGAACAAAATTGATTTTACGACTGAGCATTTACCGGTAAATGTTCTACAAGCTGCGGGTTCAGTACAATAATTTGGATAGAGTTGCGACCGTCCCCCCACAAAGGGGTCCTCGATGTAAGTTAGATCGTACCTGTGTACAGATGTCTGTAAGGATTCAAAATACACGTTCCGAGTCCAGTGTTTCAATCCGACACTGAAACGTTCTGTTCCACAAGAGTCTGGGCGACTCTTTCTTCACATACAAAACTTGATTTGTCCAAGTCGTTCTCGAATTTCGCTATCTAGCCTCCTGGCCTGCCAGAGTTGTTGAAAGTCGTTGCCGGATCACATCCGAGCCGCCGCCAGCTTAGCCTACATTATATTCGTTGCGTTACAAGACTCTACAGACATCATGTACGCAGTTGCCATCATAACAGGGAGTTTTTGCGCAATGAGCGCGCGTGGAGATCTCCGGTGTAGTAACCTCCTCGCTCACGGAGTTGAGAACCAAACCTCCCCGACGACCTGAGGGACCCAAAGTCAACCTTTTGCACTTGAAGCCCTATACATACCCAGGAGGACAACCGACTGATTTGTTTGTGCTCTTGCAGAAGTGCGTGTTCCGGACAAGACTTTCTTTCGAAGGCGCAAGCGACCTGCGGCAGCGGCAAGGCTGCTTTGATTCTGTATTGAACTGGATCATCAGTATGACTAGATTGTTATTCTCTGCAAGAATTGCGGCTTGTGTAGACCGGCCTATGCTTATCCAGCGGATGATCCAGGTGAAACTGCGCTTCGAGAGTTATTTGCCAAGTGGTTCAGAACGAATGATCCAGCACACGCATTGCACCAGCGAAGGTTCCACGGGGCTGCCTTTTGGTAGCCACTTGAATTGGCCCTTCCGTTGTCACGTTGTATAGCTAACTGATTTGTCGCAGCCGCTGCAGGGCTAGGCTAAAGAGAGAAGATCGCATTCGCTCCCGTGGGTTGCACATTGTGGCTGCGGGAATCACGATCAGGATTCGTTATTGGGCGAGCCTTTCTCATTGCAAGTATCAGAGCTAATGTAAGATTTGGCGGCAGGGAGCGGGTACCCACTCGCGGTCATAGACCCAACAAGCTGCCCCGTTGACTAGGCTAGCCGATAGGAGTTCCGTCCCCATTCCCTTACTTTTAAACCCTCCGTATCTGCAGGCAAGAAGGAGGGGAGGAGGAGGGAGGAGTCGTTTGGTCAGAATGAATGTGAAGGGTACATAAGATGGTGCGATGATACGTTGAGTCCCGGGTGCTTGCCACGACAGCAGAAAAAATTTAGACCTACTAGTCCCTCTCGATAGCACTCAGCTACATATGCGCGGGCTGTTTGGGCCTCCAAGACTGTCGTTGAATCGCATCATAAAAAAATGATTCCCATGATGGCCACTGAGTATTCAGGGTGAGGCTATGAGGGATCGCTCCCAAGTTTCAACTATACAATTACCCACCGTTGGAGCCGACAAACACATTTTCTTCGTTATACAACTCCCGTTATTCTCTATCCACTACTGACGTCCGACCCATAGTAGACTCAGCCGATGCTTTGGTGTTATCTTGAAATCCACAGATGGCAAGATACGCAATTACCGGCCGACTCCATCTCCGTTGAGAGTGCGTCGTGTGTTTGGGACCATCAAATGGCTCATTACCGTCACCTACGGGAAAATAGGTTATGGACGCAAAAATTCGTTTCCCATGACTTTTTTTCTCCACGCCAGGTGGTTTTTACCGCTACGCGAAGGCTATGACACCTTCTCCAGGGCCCGGTGTCGATCTGAACACTGCAGACGTTCGTCCCTCGTAGCTTTTCTCCTTGCTGAATGGCTGGAACGTACTAGGCTTCCACGCGAAGGCTACGACACCTCCGCGGTCTGGTGTCTATCCTGCGGGTGCAATTTTGTCCTCCATTAACTCCTTCCCCTGCTGAACAGCTGAAACACGGTGGGGTTCCTTACGAAGATCCGTGGCAGCACCTTCAGGGCCTGATATCTACTTAATGATCGCAAACATTCGTCCTCCATCGACTCTTCTTCCCGTTGGATCGCCGGAGCATGGAGGCTTCCACGCGAAGGATACGACCCCTCTTCCAAGTTCTGATGTTGGTCAAATCCGGGCGCGAACCTCCACCCTCCACCCTCCACCCTCCATTAGTTTTGCTGACGGAATGGGACGTAGTAGACTTTCACGTGCAAGCTATAAGATCTCCTCCAGGGTCTGAACTACAGCAATACAGGCTAATCTGATTGGTTCTTCCCACGACATTCTCAGTGAGAAGAGCAGATACGAAACTGGATCAATAGATAATCGGGCATTCCTGTGGATGGAGTATTGCTCGGTCTCCAGGGTGTGCCACCCTCCGCAGGCACTGTCCTCAAGGCATTAGAACGTACCCTGGGAAAAGTGCTCCTCTCCGAGGTTCATCCTGGTGTACGCCGCTATCTGGAATAGAGCAGACGTACTCGTGACCATCATGCCCGCCTACCAAGCAGTAGTGCCTCCAGCAAATCACTACCCCGTGGACATTTCATCCCAGCGATTTATGGCTGCTTGGAGGGCATGCGCAATACATACTTAAGAGGACGGCGATGGTTCGAGTCGATTGTACGCACAAGTATGTCATATTCTGAGCACTCCAACTCACCGCAACACTACCATGGTGTCAATCTGTACGTTGTCTCTACTTTCGTACTAATTCCCGAACTTAACCATGCTGTAGTAAAAACTACACACTGTCCGGCGCTGTAGGTGATGCCTATCAGATCAAATGCGTACGGTTGTCACCCTCGATCCGTAGTCAACTGTTATCCACTATTAACAGGACATGCCATCTCCTGAACCAACGCATATGAACACATATGTGAAGTGCCCATCGACTCTTTGTCTATGTCTAGGCCCAAACGGCATGACATGCCACCAATCTATCAACTGTGGCAGTGCTCCGGAACATTTCAGGATTGCGCACGGCATCAAGGATACAGCCCGAGGAGTAACTATTTCTTGCCAGTGGATCGACTGCAATCAACAGATGCAGAGACACAACTTCATACGCCACATCCGGGAGTTTCATTTGAGACACAAACGAGATAGTGGTCATTCGGCATCCTAGAAAGTCGGGGATGGTATTGTGGGATTGCTGGCAATACACTCGTATAAAGGTTTTGTCAACTAAAATGTATTGGACACAATGGAAAGTTGCATGGACCTATCTTTCGATTGACGCCACGCTATGTTTGTTCCGCACTTCTCCTGTTGTCGCCGATCGGCTGGTTACTAGTGTCGGTACTGACTCACACAGTTGCAAGGTCGTACACCAACTCTATTGCAAATGTGAGCATGTCAGACTCCAAGTAGCGACTCTGGTCCAACCTATACTATAGCAAGACGGTACTGCTGACAGACGGCAAGGTTCTGCGTTTCAAGTTCTGGTTGCCGCCAGCGCTCCGTGAGTTCCTCAAGACATCATCGAACGAGCCACCACCGCACTGGTAATGAAGATTCGTGCTCGACCACAAAATCTTCGGTGATGCCTTTCAGATCGCCGTGTCGCGTACTAGTACGTACGTACGGTAGCGGCGTCCCTTTCTGAGCTCGAACTACACCACATCAGCTTGTTTTGCCTCGGTTCAAGTGCTATAAGTTTATTGACGTTAAAACCGTTACAGGTGTGCTGATTGTGATAGTTCTGCACAAGCCGCTAGTGTCCTACCAGCTTCGTCAATTGTGTTCGGAGACGAATGTTTACCTACCATGCCACAGAAACTGCATCACGTCCGACGGGTGGACAACCCGCAATCTCCCGTGCTACTCTTACATGCACTCTAGTATAGATGTCAAAGATTGCCCTCTGAATACTTCCATTGCGTCGCCCTGACTCGCCCGTCAAGAGCCCATCGCGGAGGCGACTTTCCTGCTGCGTAGATGTTTTCTGGCCCAGCGAAGCCGGAGCGTAACCCAAGTAACCCGATATCCCAATCGATTCAGTTATCTTCTCTGCTTGGCAATTATCTTAAAATCGTTCCCGATGAGATAAAAAAAACTAGTTCACACTCACCTTCACCGTTGGTTTGTCTAGTAGCCCGCGAAGTTCCCCAGCCCATGACAAGCTCCTCAATAGCACATAAACCACGTTAGGAAACGTTTGGGGTATAGGACGAATTCCCGAGAAGTAATCCGAGGGAGTCATCTGCTTTTGGCGGACAGTCGTTGTGTAAGGTTCCTGGCGTGTTGCAAATCGACAGAGAAATGACTGCCCTCATTGATAGAGACTAAAGGAGTTCCGGGCTACACAGCGAAAGACGTTTTGTTCATATCCAATGGTGGTCTCGTGCTTTGCGAGAATTTCCGTTTTGCTACTGGGACCCATCTGCTGGTCCGGCGGAGGAAGAACGATAAGAGTAAGTGCCCAACTATCAGCCGGCCCCACCGGACTAGTCATTTGGACCTTCTACGATTAGTGTCAGACCGTCTCGACGCATATCACACTGTATGTGATGTCATGTGTTAGAAATTCAATGACCTAGTGGGGGTGGTAAGCTTTATCAAATCATTATCGGACTGCCAGTTTTGATGCCATCAGGCAATGAGGCGCATGATGCATCTTAACTGGAAGTAGTAAGCGCCTTCAATCGTCACCCCGAATTTGCCTCTTCTCACTACCGTCCTCCATCTGCACATGTACCCGTTCGCCACTGAATCTGCGGTCCCGCAGTGCGGTCACAGCAATCCAACTTATCTTCCTCCAGGGACTCTACCCTCCATTAATTTCACCCGAACCGACCCCCCTCGTGTGGTGGTTGTCAAAGCCGAAGAGGCGATACTTTCGAGCATGAAACTCTAAGGCCTTCCTCCAATAGTTTTGCGGCCCGAGGTTCTTTCGGTGGCTAGCCATTTGCAACGCACCCCCGCCCACCCTCCCCGTGAAACGTGTTCACCAAGTCTTGGTTCCTGGATGCTATAATCTACGATCTTGGAGGGCGGGAGGGATCTGCACGTTTCGGCATGACTGTCACCCAGAATCCCTCCCTCATTAGACTTCATCCCCGCCTATCGATGTCTTTCTCCGGGGGTGTGTCCACGTGCAGGCTCTTAGAATATAAAGCCTTGATTTCTCCTTACTCATGAAGACAAGTAAACGAACCATCGCCAACAATGTCATTTCCTCAGAATATTGAACACTACCTTGGCCGTGAAGACACGTGTGTTGCTTTCATTTCGTACGCCGCCCCAGTTCCATGACGCCGTAACGTAGCCCACCGACTCTTTCTGTCGCCCTGCCGCCAGAGCAAAACCAAACAGTACATTTTCCCTCTTCCTGAAGATGTTGGTCACCGACGTTTTTTTCTGGACACAGGGCTGCCCTAGATTATTCTGCATATACCAGATATCGCCAGGCAACATATGTTGGCAGTATATTACCTGTCAATCCCTTTCCACACATATGCGATCCGAGCATGGGGTGCTTGAAACGCCAGAAGATGAACTCGTTTGCTGTCAATGGATTCAGTGTCAGAAGCTGATAAAGCGACATAATATATATCGACATTACAAGGAAACCCACCTGGGCCACAAGCGGGGAATCGGACACTCGTGAGCACCGTAGTCATTTTAACTGCGGAGCATTTAACTTCTATGCTTTACCAGCGAAACTTCAATACCATAAGCAAGCAGACACTGAATATGTTATACCAAACAACAACTCAGAACTTGCGTAAATCCACGCAAACCTGACAATGCTTGATAAGGCGTTGTCTTCGTATGTCATTAGCTCGATGTCATCGATGTCGAATGCGCCATGTTTACCTCCGGTCCTCCACGTATGGTAAACCGTCTTCGAGAGCACTAGTACGCCTGTGACTCGCGCATATTGAAGATACTCTTCTGGTTTACGACACTTCATGATATTCGTTGGAACACGGATATATTTAGGCACGTAGTGAGCTGCATTATTGTTTATGAACCATGGTTCTTGTATGCGCAGGGAGACTGTGGGGATAGCGGCGGAGACCAAATCGCTAGAACATGTTGACTTTCACGTGATGGCAGGCGACCAGTGGCAAATAAACTGACAGTGTCACTTCGGTACCGATTTCAGCCCGACAGTGCTCGCTGTTCTCCTAGTTACAGCCAACGACATTTGCATCGGGTGGCTTATCGTCAAGTGGGTATTGCCGCAAGTGGAACGTTACATGCAGTCGACAAGAGGTGGTAGTCTTGGGCCTTGGCATGGTCGTAGCTGCAGCAATATGTGGTTGGTTCCCAATAACGAGAAGTACCTGTCAAAGGGAATTTTGAACAGCCCACCCATGGCGCAAAGTTCTTGATCTGTGTACCACGCATGCAAAAGCCCTGGGTATGAATGGACGAGCCGACAAGAGCGGTTTAACCATGACTGTTAGCGGTTGATTTTGACAGGGATCTTTACAAGAGTGCCCTCGAGGTTTGCGAGTCACTGAGACAAACCACCGATTCCGCACTTTAGAGAGTGATCATGATCGATGATCGGTGATCATTGACAGTACGTCGGTGATGCCCTTTCAATCTTACACCTCTTACATCAAACAGCGCGCTCGTTTTCGGCTATGCAGAAGAATGTCAGTCGTCTGCTCGACATAGTGGTTGCGTACTCAGCCACGATGTGGTGAGTGGGCAACGGTCCACGGTTACTTCTCCAAGGTCAGCTACGGTTAATTTCTTTTGGACTGCGTATTCGGCCGCAGCTGGGTTACTTCCTTTTACATGCCTTATAGATAAACGTCGACTGTTTCACGAGCCCTTAAGTAAAAATGCATATTCGGTTGCTGACTTCAGACCCTCACATCATCCAAGGTTTGTGTGCGTCACCGGGTGTTCGCGGCGACATTCCTGGCAGTGTAATTGTTACACAAGGAACGAAGCTACCTACCCGAATGCTTTCCCTGGCGATGCAGACCTTCTCTTTTCTGTACCTATGAGAATCTTCACCCAAACTCTTCCCTCTAATAAGGCAGGACATACTCATTCCATGATGCTCTCGGATTCACCCCGGAATTAAGTAAGCGGGATGTAGCACTGACCCCATTACAGCTCAGAACGTCGCCTTACAATTTCAGTAGTTTCCAGCGACGAGGAGGTGACCATGCTTATCGTACAACGTCCTAATTGATCACGAACCCAATGCAGTCTGCCTAAACGATGTAAGCATCATTTGCTCTATTCGCGCCACATTTTTGTTGACGACATATTGAGAGGCAAACCTGCCAGCTGCTCGCGAACGAAGTATCTTTATCGAGGTGGAGATAGGACCCCAAATAAATAAGGGGTTCAACCCTCCACTGTCCCGAGGAAAGTCGAGGAAGACATACTCAGAGTCGCCCTGAGGAAACGGAGGTAAGATCTTGCGAGATATAAATGACCTTACTGATGGAAATATTAGCTTGGAAGCGAATAATATTCGAAAAATTCGGCGCGACTGTAGAACGCGAATCGGAGTTCAGAACAAATGTAGCCATCAGAATACCGTCGGTGACATACACTGGTGTACGCATTCTACGGCTAAAATATTCAGCAATTTTTAGCTGAAGGATAGAATTGTTTATAGCTTACCGACGGCGTCATCGAGATCTAGCGCCTACACTGCCATGCATCTGTAGAGCTTCACAATACACTGATCCCGGATTCTTCGATTCTGCGATACCGGTGAAAGGAACAACCGTCCCCATTCGATGTACACTTAGGTCTGCCCCGACCGGAGGACCCAATGCAACGTCACGGGCATGATTGCCCATGCTCTCACAAAGCAAAAGCCAGTTGCGACACAACTTCTAATACTGATGTATTCGAAGGTCGCCATTCCTTCCACATATCCAGTGCTGTCTCAGTTGCCAAACCTTCTAGCTCGGCTGCGTTTGCGGAGTCCCTCAGCCATCAGCAGTGAGCACCTTCCATTGGTTTCGACGGCTTGTACACATGATATAGTTGTTCCAGCCCCGACCCCGCCTGGATCGCCCGCAAACATTCTTCGGGATCGTGGCCGTTCGCTCACGAAGTTCACCGCCCGGTCATTCTGAGTTCAGAACCATCCACCGGAACGACCCAGAGACCATAAGTACTTCGCTTGTGATATCTCGAGCATTATCTGGGTGGCTGGTGTACTTGCGCTTCGGACAACCATATTTTTGCTAAAGCTTTAGATTAAGAGCGAAACGACCTGCAAGTTGCTACAGATTTGTGCCAGTTGACATTGGAAAGGACTTCGGTAGTGTAGGAACAGTCACCTATGCTTACGGTCACAGATGTCAGACCGAGGTAGATAGCTACAGCAGAGAAGCAGTTTACACGCCAGCGGACGGACCTACTAAGAAGCTCAGTGCGTCATGAGAAGTATTTGCTAATCGTTGATCGACCCCAGGCAAAAGGAACAGCCAATACCTGTTTCGCGCGAGAATCCTCATGTATGCATATATTCGGGCAGGTTATATAGCAAAAGCTATGTCAACTGGAGGTGACTCAGCGACTCGGCTAGTATAACCAGTTCCAAGCTACACAGACGCACCAAAGCTTGCTGTTGGATAAGTAGCCTGGGTAATAACAGTTGGTATATCAAACCTACATATCAGGATTCGGTGGACGTACCCAGTCTGATTCCCACACGGATTCATTTGACGCGGGTGGTCCGCCAACGCGCCGGCTTCCGTCTGATACTTCAGCTCACTAGTTGCACATCCATGGGGAGCTCCCTTCTTTCACGCCGTGCGTGCACCACAATACTGCGGCCCTGCCCACACAACACTTATTGGTAGGTTTGTATGTCCCCAGCTTTCAAACGACTCGGCACATGATAACGCGACCCAATTAGCCATCGGAGACTATGCGATTCATGGAGGGCGCTACCAGTTTGTCGTTCATTTCGCTTGACATTTGGATTTTGGCGGGAAACACTCCAGATCTGTGGCAGATCAATGGGACGTATCGGTAGATGACATCTGGCTTGGTCCGCGAGTTGAGTGTGTGCACGTGCCACACTACAGCAATGCCGCTACGGAGATGCCATATACCCTCCTTATGCCAACTTCCTCATATGAACAGACAATCCATCGTCACGGCGCCAAATCCTTAGGAAGTTCTCCGTACACACGGCTAACGGTGCCCATGTTATGAAACCGCCCCGCCCTGTCATCGGGACCTGCACACAGATGATACCTAAGCCTTCTGCGTATCCTCAGCTTTAATGCTGGTTCCATTCTGGGTACGACCGGAGAACGATTCCTTGCCAGGGCCATGCTGAACAAAGTTCGCACATCGGTGGAGGGCCTCCTACGCTCACTTCTTCTGCGTCCTATCATGAGGCCTCCAGGGTACCCTCCAGTGGCGTCTGCGCAACAAACTCAGTTAGCATGGCCTGGCACACATAAATAGGGAGACGGCGAAACGAGGGGATAGAGCTTGTCCGTGAAGCGAAAAATGGATCCTCAATCTGCTCGGTCACCTGTACATGCTGAAGTATTCAACCCGTACGTCTTTCTTGCCTACTTTTTCTCCGTTCCTGACAGTCCTATCCAGGCGATACTATACGCTTTATCATCCCCTGGGGCCGCAACTGACTCGACCTGTGCGTTGTCTTGGGTAGTGCGTCTTGCGTATATTCAATGTTCGCATAGAAAGTGGACCCCACCGTAGTGCGCCCTACCTATCTAGCAGCGGACAATTCATCACTTTCGTGTAACCCAGGTCAATCATTATTTTCCATTTGTTTTTGATTGCACCCTGACGGACATGTTGATCATCGGACAGGACTTGTCGATCAGTCATGCTTGATTGATGTCGCTATTGAGGACACCTTGGGACCAACCCGAAATGTGTGTAAAGTCTACTACATAAAGTACACCGTGCAGCTCACAGGGCGAGCCAGGGTCTCGTCTACCCCCCAACTCACTCGACGAACATCGGCTACTTGGAATGCTGCAACGAGGTGAGCAGCGTCGATCATATTCCACCGTGCTATGCCTGGGCTGATCTCTCCTCGACTAGCACTCTCACTGTCAGGTCCAACATCATCCCACCACGCCCTGCGCAACCAATGGTGTTACAGATGTGGTTACAGGACTAGCTAAAGTGCGTGGGGTGTGAAACACGGCTTCATACCCATTATGATTAATCAAATACATTGAAGGATGGAAACCAAACATCCCGGGCGAATCCTAGTGCAGCGTCCCAGAAGAAAGTAAGCAACATTTGCTTTATCTAAATTTGCGGCCTAGTCCTCATACCATGGGTTCATGTAGTCTCATGTCAATGGCTACGACGACTGCGAGCCGAAAGAATGCCTTTATCTGGGTCCAGATGGGAGACGCTGTTCACAAGTGATCACTTGTGCCACAGTTCCAGAACATTTTGTCAGCCATGGGATAACGAACAAGTCTCGTGATAAGGTGATTTCTTGCCAGTGGGATGGGTGTTCCCGCGGGGTCACGCGGCACAATTTTGTCCGCCATGTTCGCGAGAAACACCTTGGACATATGAGGGGACCTGCCACTCACAACTCTGAAAAAGAACGTGGATATTGCGCTGTCAACACCGGATCAGTTGAAGTGGAGGCGTCCCGTTAATCGGGACATGTGTAGTCTATCCATTGAATTGTTAGACCGTACCTGTATAGAGTTGATATGGATGATTCACAATCCACGTTGTCCACGTTATGGAATGAACCCCTACCTTTCTTCGAATGTAGTGCAAGATCTTGCTCTGTTCCTTGAGACTCCGGGGCATGAGCATTTGTGCACACCGTTAAGCCAAGTCCTGCTGTGAGGTAAACCGTAACGGTAAGACACGATTCCTCGTCTGGGTTGTTCTTTCACGATGTCTAGCGGGTTCAAACTTTTCGGAACGTTTCATCTTCCGAACTTTGCGGAGTTATTCAAAGTCGTTTGTCCGCTTGTCGGTCCGCATTCGAGGTTGTCGGACCAGATTGGACGCACGAAAAATTTAACACAGCCGGCGGCTTAGCAAGTTGAATCGTATATATTGCAATTGAAAAGTCAATAAACACGATGTAGTCTCATTCTAGCAGAGAGTCATGCCATGAGCGTACACGGGGATCCAGGCCTGACTCACGAACTTGTCCAAATACAAGCCCAAAGTCAGACGCGTCGCAGACTCCAAGTCCATACTTTCTGGAATCCTGGAAGCCCCAAGGTCGACCTTTTGCACTCGATTTTCCACCCAAGCAGTCGAACGGACGACTAATCTGTTTATGCTTCTGCAAAACACGTGTCGGACAGGATCTTTCTTCAACGACCCAAGCGACCCGCGACGAATTCGCTCTACCTTCAGATTGGCAGTTGCGAGAGGTGTATTTTGACCGGAATGCCCATTTCTTCCTCCTTGAACTGCGACACCTGTGCGGGCAAAATTATGTAGCGGCGAAGAATATGCTCGCTCACACCACCTCAAAGTGGCTGATTCAGGTAAGATTGCGTTTTGTGATGTACCTGTCGATCGATTGTTGATCCCAGGTGAAATGAGGATGGCGTATTTGCTTCGCGCCAGCACGTTCGTGTAACTGACGAAGGGTTGGTCAGACAGGCAAGCACTATGACACAGCGCTAGCGAAAGTCCCACAAGACTGCCTTTGGCACCCACTCGGACTCATCTGTTTGTTGCCTTGTATGGCCAACTGCTCGCTACCACCGCTACAGGGCCGCCAGACCGAAAGAGATGGGAGGTTTTTCGCTCTCGTCCGTCGCACACAACGGCGGTGAAGTGATTGTATCGATTCCTGTCAAGCGAGTACTGCAAGTGTCTAAAGTAGGCTTTATGGCAGGGGACGGGGCACCTACTTATGGGTTTCCAAAGACAACTGACGTCGCTGGGTTTAGCGACTAGAAAACCGGCCTCTTTGGCTTCATAACTTGCCTGACTGGGCGGGCCATCCAGGTTTAAAATAAAAAATAAAAAACATCCAGCCCTGGGGAAAAGGAGGGGATAGGGGAGGGAGCCCTTTGATCCGAACGAGTGTGTAAGCGGTTGAGATGGAGGTGATGAGACAACTCGTTTTTAGCGCTTGCTGTTGCCGCATGAAAGACTGCCGGGCCTATTCCCGGGTCCCTTTCCTCAGTAACTCTTCAGCTATCTACGGGGCTGTCTGGACTTTCCCAATCTTCCACTCAGTCACAGCTGAGCCATGGAGAACAACCGTTGTATCATCCAACGACTCCAGGTAACAGTAATTTGTCAAACAAAGCCGAAGATTGATTTATCACGATGACCGGCTCAAATTCCGACTTTTACCCACAATTCCAGCCAGTCAAGCACACTTTTTCCAGTTACAGAACCATCTATAACCCTCCATCCACCTCCGATACCTAGTCCTATAATAGACTAACGCGAGGCCGCTGTATTGTCTCAACTAGGGACGGCAAGATTGGACCGCCATATACGCTATGACCGATCGCTCCAGCCAGAAAACCTGCGTCCTACCCTCCCCTCCTGGCTGGCATCCTTAGCGACATCCGTCGGCAATACATTTCTACTGGCGTAAATAAACCTTCTCGACTCGTTTGGCTGGCTGGAACAAAGCAGTTTCTGCTCAAAGACCTGACATCCTACCCGATTCTTGAGTCAAACTGGAGCAATCCTGGGCGGTTTGTTCCTCCGTAGCGTCCGCAGTTGGCAAGAGAGGACGCAAGGTAGAACCTGCACGATATGAGGCGTACTCAACAACGTGGCCTTTCGTACAATTATCCTCGGACTCCGGGGTTTATTGCCCTCCACGGATGGATGACCCGCTCCCATTACCCATGCCTTGGAGTACCTAGAAACTCTCTCCAGGGACTCGATCTGTCACCTGGAACAGAGCAGACGTGCGACGTAACACCATATCTAGTGATAGTGTCCTCCGACAACTTGCTATCTCATCGGAGCTTTATTCAGGTGAGTCTTGGATGCTTGGAGGCCTCCGACACACCGAATATTTAAATGTGGTGCAGCTGCTATGGGGCCAGTCGTTGAGCCGCCATGACATCTTCCAAGGGAAACAGTTATCTCAACCATCATGATGGTCCCCTCAATCCGTACGCTATCCTTGTTTCGTACTCCTTCCTCTTGCTTAAGCATGATACAGACGTAGCTATACACTGCAAGGCGCTGTTGGCCATACCTACTTGAAACCCAACCAAAATGTAGGGCTGCGATCCCTGCACTGGAATAACCGTTATTCATCATTGACAGGAAAAACATTCCAACCAGTACAAGGAATGTCCTTTCACTCCTTGCAAATACTGGAGCCCAAACGCCACGTCGTGCAATGTACCTATCAATTGCGGCAGTGCTCCAGAACATCTCCGGCTCGTACATGATGTTCGGGATATATCTCGGACTGATCAGATTATCTGCGCTTGGACGGAGTATGGCCAGTCAGTGTTGCGCCACAACTTCGTTCGCCACGTTAGGGAGAAGCATCTGGGTCATCCCAGAAATCCCGCGGACCCCTAGTCGCCATCAAAAGTCGAGAGTAGCGTTTGCTTAACACTCGCAAAACGCCCGTGTGAAAAGATCCGGTTGGGGGCGTGGGTGGGGTTTGATGAAATGGAGATTTGCGGTCCTTTTGCTTTCGATCCGCTCTTCCGTGCTTTGATTACTAGTCTGTGTTTTATGTTTCGTGCCAGCTGTGTCTACTCTTGTTGTACTTGTCATACACAGCTCAATATGCCGATCTCTTTGTTGATGAGTCTCGACTACTTAAGTGGGTGGTAGATTCCAACAAAGTGTCCAACTGCAATTAAGGAAAGATAGGCGGTGCATCCGCTTCGTGAATTCCACAAAATGTCATTACAGAAAAGATTTTCTCTCTAAGACTCAACCAGACAGACTACAGGAGGAACTATCTCTCGTATGAACAGCTTGATTCGTTCGGCGAATCCGAGCCAAGGGCCACCTAGTTTGGACCCCTTCATCAACCATGCTCGGAGACCGCCGTACCATTACTTGCAATCCTGAAGCCAACTAACTGCACCACACCTAACGAGTCCAAACACCACCCATGTCAAAGACGGCTCTCGAAAAGCTCCCATTGCGCCCTAATAAAATCGCGGAGGTATTGGTCGTAACAATTAATTCTTGTTTTCCGGCCCAGCGAAACCAGATCTGGAGCGAAGGCCGGGTAGTTTGTCGTTCTCAATCGCGCCGAACCGTTATGATCTTATCGGTCTAAAGATCATGATCAACTGATGACTGGTACTTTCAGGTGAAATTTACCTCGCTATTTTCCCGAAGATATTCAGTACAGTTGATGGTCTTCCCAGATTCGTGATTGCCAGATGGTACGCGAGGTATCCCAGCTTCAAGGCAGCAAGTAAGTTACCCCAGGAAACTATCGAATCAGGAGGCGTTGAATGTCTTCGCCCAGTGATCATCTAGGAGGGAGATCTTGCCACGCTAGCCTGCCCGAGTCCAGATACACGGTTTAAGTACTACTGCGTGTGCTGAAGAGCTGATCTGCACGTCTTAGTGCAACGGTCAAGCGCCGCAACATGACTCCTGCACCGTGGGCCGATCATACCTGGCATTGGCGCCAGTAGATTATGAACGGTTTCTCTTAGTCTGCATTGGCGCCGGTAGATATGAACGGTTTCTCTGATTCTCTTGTCTTAGGATGGTCTTGATCTGCTTAGACAGTACCACGCGTTCATACAAGGAACATGAATTACGGACCCCAGACTCCTTGTGAGATGATACTCCATTTTTTTCCCTAACTTATAGATCTAGTCTAGTGGTCCTGGTCGAACGAGATTATCTTGTTTCGCTTGCAATCACCGACAAATCATGATCCAAGTTACCGAATGTGGACGGCTGATGGAGATAGCCCACGATCGATTGATCATGAAATAATAATTTTTTCAAGGTGATAAGAAGGTTAGTGATACACTCAGAGACGGTTTGCAAGTCATTTGATTTTCCCTGGGCTTCATTTTGATGTGGTAGCCATGTGTAGCAGACCACTCACTCGGGTCCCTCCTGAACTTACCTGTCTCCAGGTACCGCAACCAATGCGGTCTGCCATGTTGCACCACGCGATGAACACTCATTGTCACATTCGAATGTGTCTCTGAACCGCCCGTGGATGCATTCACCGTGACTGGTAGGATATTTCAGGTGCCGGTCTGCGTTAGGGCGCCAATATCGATACAGATCTCGATTGTGAATGGACGTCGGCAGAACTCCTAACTAATGCAAGCAACGTTGGGTCCAGCATCGCCTTGTCACGGGACCGGGGTCGCAGCAGCAACGAACGAACCTACCATAGTGATGGATGCGGTCGTACGAGCGCTGTAGTAAATCTTCACCTCCAGGCGACCCTTGAGGGATTCGATCAATTATCTTCCCTGCTGAGAGGCAAGGGTTCTGAGATGAGGCTGAACGTATTAACATCAATTCTGCTGCTATTATAACAGTTACCTGCGTACTGCAGGGCGGTGATGACTGGGTTGTGACGTCAAGTCTGGTACCTCGCGTTGTATCGTTGGGCACGTGTGCGCCCTGGCAGTCCACCCCGCAAACAATAGCTGCCCTCTTCCCTCGACTCAGGCATCTGCCAATTGTTGTATCCGCTCTCAGTTTCCGAATCGCTCTCGGCATGGCAGGACGTTGAGCGGACGGTTCGTCCTCAAGGTGCTCTTCACACCTCTCTCCCTACTCGTTCACTGACCACCGGTTGATGTCAAGGTCGTTAATATCATCCCTTGTTTCCTCCTCTTGGGCTCGAATATATACACTATCGCTGCTCCCCACGACATCTGCTAGCGCAACGGTCCGCGGTTATTTCTCTCAGGTCAGCTATGATTAATTTCTGTTGGAATGCGTATTTGGTCACAGCCGAGGTACATCCTTTTACACACCATATATAAACGTCGACTGTTTCACAAGCCCTTCAAACTTGCTTATTTAGTTGCTGACTCCCGTCCCTCACATCATTCAAGTTTGCGTGCGTCACCAGGTGCTCACGACGACATTCTCAGCACAGTGTAATTGCTACACAAGGAACGAAGCTACCTGTTCGCATACTTTTCCTGGCGATGCAGGCCTTCTCGTTTCTGTACCTACGACAGTCTTCGCCCAAGTTCTTCCCTCTAACAAGGCAGGGCATACTCATTCGATGGTGCTGTTGGATTCACCCGGAACTAGTAAGTAAGCTGGACGCAGCACTGATCCCATTAAAGCTGCGAACGTCGCCATACAGTTTCCGTAGTTTCCGGTGACAATGAGGTGAACATCATCGGCCATGCTTATCGTACAACGTTTTAGTTGATCCTGGATCCAATGCATCACGCCTGAACAATGTAAACGTCATTTGCTGTATTCTTTGTCGCGGCTGGACTTTCCCGCCACATTTGTCGACGACGTACTTACAGACAAGCCTGCAAAATTCTCGCAAATGAAATATCACCGTCAAGGTGCAGATGAGACCCGATCTCGAATACACAAGAGGCTTCGTCGTCCACTGCTCCGAGACAAACGTGCTTAGTCACCTTGAGAGAATGTACACTATTCTACGGCCAAATATTTCAGCTGAAGGATGATACTGTTTGTAGCTTCCCGACGGTGTCATCGAAATCTGTGCTCCCATGCGTCTATAGAGCTTTGCAATGCTCCGTTCCCAGCTTCTTCGATTTTGCAATGCCGCCGAAAGGAGCAGCTATCCTCCTTCGATTTGCAATTAGGTCTGCCTCGGCTGGAGGGCTTCGTGTAACGTCCTAAGCATAAGTACCCATACCCCCACGAGTCAAAAGGCAGGTGCAACAGAATTTCTAATACCGCTATCTATTCGAAGGTCGACATTCCTTCCACATGTTCAGCGCTGTCTGAATCGCTAACCTTCTGGCTTGATTAGGTTTGCGGAGCCCCGCAGCTATTAGCATCTTCTATTGGTTTCGATGGCTTGCACACATGATATGGTTGTCCCTGTCCTGACCCTGTCCAGATCGTCCGCGAACGTTATTCGGAAATCATGGCCATTTGCTCACGAAGTTCACCGCCCGGTCATCCTGAGTTCAGAATCATCTACCAGAACGACCCAAGGACCGTCTCAAGTGCTTTACCTGTGATGTCCCAAGCATTAGATGGGTAGCTGATGCTCTTGTGCTTTGGTTAAGATATATTTCTCTGCTAAGGTTTCGGACTAGAGCGAAACCAATCGTGAGCCGCTACAGATCTGTGTCAGTTGACACTGGAAAGGATTCCGATAGTAGGAACAGTCACAATGTCAGACCAAGGAAGATACGCACTTACACACCAGTGGACGAATCCAAAGAAGCTCACCGTCGCGAGAAGTATGCGCTGATAGTTGATCGGCTCCAGGGAAAAGGAGCAGTCAATACCTATTTCGCGCAGGCATCCGGGCCCATGTAGTACATGTACATATGTAGGTATCCGCGGGTATTTATGTATGTAACAAAACAGACAAGGCCGTTCACCGTCGACTATTACTTGACTTAAGCGTCTCATCAACTCGACTACTACAACCAGTTCCAAGCTGCACAGACGCACCAAAGCTTGCTGTTGGATAAGTAGCCTGCGTAATGACAGTTGGTATATCGAACTTACCTATATATCAGGATTCGGTTGACCGTCGTAGCTCTGCCTGATTCCCACACGGATTCTGATTCGACGTGGATGGTCCGCCGACTTCCGTCTGATACTTCAGCTCACTAGTTGCACATCCACGGGGAACTCCCTTCTTTCACGCCGTGCGTGCACCACAATACTGCGGCCCTGCCCACACAACACTTATTGGTAGGTTTGTATGTCCCCAGTTTTCAGACGACTCGGCACATGGTAACGCGACCCAATCAGCCATTGGAAACTATGTGATTCATGGAGGCGCTACCAGTTTGTCATTCATTTCGCTTGACATTTGGATTTTGGCGGGAAACACTCCAGATCTGTGGCAGATCGATGGGACGCATCGGTAGACGGCATCTGCCTTGGTCTGCGAGCTGAGTGTGTGTACGTGTCACACCACAGCAATGCTACTACGGAGATGCCATGTACCCTCCTTATGCCAACTGCCTCATATGAACAGATAATCCATCGTCACGGCGCCGGGTCCTTGGGAAGTTCTCCATACACACGGTTAACGGTGCCCATGTTATGAAACCGCCCTGTCCTGTCATCGGGTCCTACACACAGAGGATACCAAAGCCTTCTGCGTATCGTCAGCTTCACCGCTGGTTCCATTTTGGGTACGACTGGAGAACGATTCCTTGCCAGGGTCATGTTGAACAAAGTTCGCACATCGGTGGAGGGCCTCCTATGCTCACTTCTTCTGGGTCCCATCATGAGGCCTCCAGCGCACCCTCCAGTGGCGTCCGCGCAACAAACTCAGTTAGCATGGCATGGCACACATAAATAGGGAGAGAGCAAAACGAGGGGATAGAGCTTGCTCGTGAAGCGAAAAATGGATCCTCAATCTGCTGGGTCACCTGTACATGCTAGAGTATACAACCCGTACGTCTTTCTTGCCTACTTTTTCTCCGTTCCTGACAGTCCTATCAAGTCGACCCTATGCACTTAAAAATGCCCTGGGGCCGCAACCGGCTCAAGTTGTGCGTTGTCTTGGGTAGTGCATCTAGCGTGTACTCAATGTTCGCATAGAAACTGGACCCCAATGTAGCGCACCCTACTTATCTAGCAGCTGATAGTTCGTCACTTCCGTGTCACCCAGGTCAATCATTATCTTCTACTTGTTGATCGCACCCTGACGGGCATGTCGATCAGCCATACTTATCTAATGTCGCTGCCGGGCATACCTTGGTGCCAGCCCATATTTTATGTAACGACGTGTACCGTGCAGCTCACTGGACGAATCAGAATCCCATCTACGTCCCTACTCACCCAATGGACATCAATTACTTGGGGAGTCGTGACGAGGTGAGCAGCGTCGATCATATTCCATCGTATTAT
The DNA here is from genome assembly GCA_024663435.1 of Pisolithus sp. B1. Classification (NCBI taxonomy): domain Eukaryota; kingdom Fungi; phylum Basidiomycota; class Agaricomycetes; order Boletales; family Pisolithaceae; genus Pisolithus; species Pisolithus sp. B1. The sequence continues at coordinate 29,423 of JANFAA010000115.1, read as the reverse complement.
TTCTGGGCTAACCTCTCCCCGACTGGCGCTCCAACTATCAGATTCAACATGACCCCATCATGCCCCGCACAACAACTGGTATTAAAGTTGTGGCTACAGGACCAACTAAAGTGCGTGGGGTATAAATCGCGGGTTTATACACGTTATGATTACTCAAATACATTAAAGCCGGGAAACCGAACATTCCGGGCGAATCCTAGTTCAGTGTCCCAGAAGAAAGTAAGCAACGTTGGCTTTATTTAATTTGTGGCATGTTCCTCATACTATGGGTTTATGTGGCCTCGTGTCAATGATTACAACGACTGCGAGCCGAAACAATGCCTTTATCTGGGTCCAGATGGGACACGCTGTTCGCAAGTAATCACTTGTACCACAGTTCCAGAGCATTTTGTCAGTTATGGAATCACGAACAAGTCTCGTGATAAGGTGATTTCTTGCCAGTGGGATGGGTGTTCCTGCGGGGTTATGCGGCACAATTTTTGTCCGCCATGTTCGCGAGAAGCACCTTGGACATATGAGGGGATCTGCCACCCACAACTCCGAAAAAGAACGCGGATATTGGGCTTCCAACACCGGATCAATTGGAGTGGAGACGTCCCGTTAATCGGGACATGTGTGGTCTATCCATTGAATTGTTAGCCCGTACCTGTATAGAGTAGATACGTATGATTCACAATCCACGTTGTCCACGTTATGGAATGAATCCCTACCTTCCTTCGAATGTAGTGCTTGATCTCGCTCTGTTCCATAAGACTCCGTAATGTCATGGGCATCAGCATTTGTGCACACCCTCAAGCCAAGGCTTGCTATGAGATACTTAGGACACGATTCCTCGTCTGAGTTGTTCTTGCAAGTGGCTTGCGATGCCTAGCGGGCTCAGGCTTTCGGAAGGTTCATCTTCCGAACTTTGCGGAGTCATTCAAAGTTGCTTGTCCGCTTGTCGGTCCGCGTTCGAGGTGTCGGACCAGTTCGGACCTTCTAAAATTTTTACACAGCCGCCGGTTTAGCTTGCATCATATATTTTGCAATTGAAAAGTCTATGAACATGATGTAGTTCTCATTCTAGCAGAGAGTCATGCCATGAGCGTGCACGGAGATCCAGGGCTGACTCACCGAACATGTTCAAATACAAGCCTGGAGTCAGACGCGTCGTGCATTCGAAGTCCATGCTTTCTGGAGCCCTGGAGGCTCCAACGTCAACCTTTTGCACTCGATCCTCCACCGAAGCAGTCGAACGGACGACTAATCTGTTTATTCTTCTGTAGAGCACGTATCCGGACAGGATCTTCCTTCAACGATCCAAGCGACCTGGACGAATTCGCTCTGCCTTCAGGTTGGCAGTCGCGAGGTGTATTTTAGCTGGATCGTCCATTTCTGCCCCCTGCCCCCTGAACCGCGACACCTGTGCGGGCAAGATTATGTAGCGGCATAGATTATGCTCGCCTGCATCACGTCAAACAGTGACTGATTCAGGTAAGATTGCGTTTTGTGATGTATCTGTCGATCGATCGTTGATCCCAGGTGAAATGAGGATCGAAAATGTGCTCCGCACCAGCACGTTCGTGTAACTGACGAAGGGCTGGTTTGACAGGCAAGCACTATGACAGAGCGCCAGCGAAAGTCCTACAGGGCTGCCCTTTGGCCCCACTCGGACTCCTGTTGCCTTGTATGGCTAACTGCTCGTTGCCACTGCTGCAGGGCTACCAGGCTGAAAGAGATGCGAAGCTTTTCGCTCTTGTCCAGCGCACACAGCAGCGGTGAAGTGAATGTATCGTTTCCTATCAAGCGAGTACTGCAAGTGTCCAAAGTAGGCTTTGTGGCAGGGGTCGGGGTGCCCACTTACGGGTTTGTCAAGACAACCGACGTTGCTGGTATAGGAATCCTGTCCTCTGTTGCTTAATAAATTGACTTGCTAGGCGGGCGACCCAGGGTTTTTTTCTCTAAACATCCATCCTTGGGGAGAAGGAGGGGATAGAGGGGGGAGCCCTTTGATCCGAACGAGTTTGTAGGCGGTTGAGATGGAGGTAATCAGACAACTCGTTTTCAGCGCTTGCTGTTGCCGCGAAGAAAGACCGCCTAGCCCGTCCCTGGGTTTCTCTTCCTCAGTAACTCTTCAGCTATCTACGGGCTGACTGAACTTTTCCAGTCCTTCATTTTGTCACAACTGAGCCGTGGAGAGCAACCAGAGTATCATCCAACAACTTCAGGTAATAGTATTTGTCAAACAGAGCGGAGGATTGATTTTATCGATGGCCGGCTCAAATTTCAATTTTCACTCACAATTCCAGCCAGCCAAGCACACTTTTTCCCGCTACAGAACCATCCATAACCCTCCACTCCACCACCGACATCTAGTTCTATAGTAGACTGACGCGAGGCCGTCGTATTATCTCAACTTCCAGGGACGACAAAACTGGACGGTCATATTTGCCATTGCCGATCACTTCCAGTCAGAAAACCCCCATCTTACCCTCCCCTCCTGGCTGGCATCCTTAGTGGCACTCGTTGGCAACGCATTTCTGCCGGTGTAAATAAATTTTCTGGATTCGCTTGCCTGGACAGAACAAAGTAGCTTCTACGCAAAGACATGACATCCTACCCGATCCTTGACTCAAACTAGGGCTATCCTGGGCGGTTTTGTTCCCTCGTAGCGTCCGCAGCCGACAAGAGAGGACGCAAGGTAGAGCCTATACCATATGAGGCGTACCCAACGACGTGGCCTTTTGCACAATTTTCCTCGGATTCATTGCCCTCCACGGATGGCTGATCCACTCCCATTACCCTTGCCTTGGAGTACCTAGAAAATCTCTCCAGGGACTCGTTGTGGCACCTGGAACAGAGTAAACACGTGCGGCGTAACACCCATGCCCGCCCGCCATTAAGTGATAGTGTCCTCCAGCACCTTGCTATCTCATCGGAGCTTTATCTTGGATGCTTGGAGGCCCCCAACACATGGACTACTTAAAGGCGATACTAGCTGCTACGACCCAAGTCGTTGAGTCGCCATGACACCTTCCGATAGTCCCAACCATTATGGTGGTCCCCCAAATCCGTATTTTGTCCCTGTTTCGTACCAGTTTCTCTCGCTTATGCACAGCGCAGACGGAACTATGCATTGGCTGGCGCTGTGGGTGACGCCTACTTGCAAACCAACCAAAATGTAGGGCTGTAATCCCTGCCCTCGATTAACCGTTGTTCACTCTTGACAGGAAAAATCTTCGAGCCAGTATGCAGGATGTCCTTCCGCTCATTGCAAATACCCAGGCTCAAACGGCGCGCCGTGCAATGTGCTCATCAATTGTGACAGCACTCCGCAACATTTCCGAGTCGTGCATGGCATTCACGATATGAATCGGTCTACCCGCATGACTTGCGCTTGGGTGGGATGCGGTCAGCAGACTTCGCGCAACAACTTTCCGCGTCACATTCGGGAGGTTCACTTAGGGCATGGCAGGAATGGCGGCCACTAGTCACCATCAAAAATCGAGGATGGGTTGCGCGATAGCCGCAACACACCCGTGTGAAAAGATCTTGTTGGGGATGTAAGTTAGGATGGTCAAAATGAAGATTTGTGGTCCCTTTGCTTTCGATCCACTTTGCCATGCTTTGATTATTGCTTGCCTATGTGTTTCGTCGCCAGTGCCTACCCGCGTTGTACTTGTACACAGCTAGCTAGATACGCCAATCTCTATGTTGATGAGTCTCAACTACGTGAGCGGCAGATTCCGACCAAGTGTCCAATTATAACTAAGGAAAAAATGCTGTTGGACATCAGGTTTCGGTGTATCCACTACACCAACCCCACAAATGTCATTGCAGGAAGGATTTTTCTTACCAAGGCTCAGCCAGAAAAACTCCAGGAGCGACTATCTCTCCTCGTATCAACAGCTTGATCCGCTCGGCGAATTCAAGTGGGCTACCTAGTTTGGAACCCTTCATCAAACATGCTCAAAGACCGCCATGCCTTGACCTGCAATGCTACATCAACTAACTTCACCGCACGTGTCAAAGACGGCCCTCAGAACGCTCCCACTGCGTTCCAATAAAATCGCGGAGGTATTTGTTGTAGCAGTTCTTGTTTTCGGGCCCAGCGAAGCCAGATGCCCGGTGGTTTTACTGTTCTCAGTCGCGTTGGTTATCTTATCGGTGTAAAGATCATGATCAGCTGATGACTGGTGCTTTCAGGTGAAGTTTACCTTAGTGAATTTTCACGAGGATATTCAGTTCACTCGATGGTCTTCGCACATTCGTGATTGCCAGATGGTACTATGCGAGGTATCCTGAGCTTTTAAGACAGAAAGTCACCCCAGGAAACGATTGAGACAGGAGGCGTTGGACGAAGTCGCCCAGAGATCATCTAGGAGGGAGATCTTGCCACGCTGGCCTACGCGAGTCTAGATGCACAGTGTAGGTACTGCTGCATGTACCGAAGAGCGGATCTGCACGTCTTGGTGCAACGGTCAAATGCCGCAACATAACTCTTGCACCGTGGGCCGATCACACCTGGGATTGGCGCTGGTAGATTATGAACGGTTTCTCTGATTCTCTCGTCTTAGGATGGTCTTGATCTCGCTTAGGCAGCACTACCCGTTCATACAAAGACCACTAGTTACAGACCCCAGACTGCCCGTGAGATGATTCGCTAACTTTAGAATCTAGTGGCTCTGGTCGAACGAGATTATCTTGTGTCGCTTCCGATCACCGACAAATTATGATTCAAGTTGCTGGATATGGGCAGCTGAAAGATATGGTGTGCCACTGGAACAACCCTGAACATATGCTTCTACAGATCCCCCGATGGTAACCACGACCCTTGCCTAAGAGCCAACTTGGTACCTTCGAATATCGATGTGGTAAGAGAGAACCACAGACACCTACTACCCTTCGGTGAAAAGTGACGGAGATCGCCCACGATCGATTGATCATGAAATGATGACTTTTCGAGGTGATACGAAGGTTGGTGATACACTCAGAGACGGTTTGCAACTCATTTGATTTGCCTCGAGCTTCGCTTTGATGTAGTAGCCGTGTATAGCAGACCACTCACCCGGGTCTTTCCTGAACTTACCTGTCTCCAGGTACCGCGACCAATGCGGTCTGCCGTGTTGCACCAGGCAATGAACTCTCATTGTTACATTCGAATATGTCTGTGAGCCACCCGTCGATGCATTCACCGGTGACTGTGAGGATATTTCAGGTGCCGGTCTGCATTAGGGCGCCAATATCGACCTCAATGGTGAATGGACCCGCAGAACTCCTAACTAATGCAAGCAACGTTGGGTGCGGCATGGCCTGCACCGTTGTCACGGGACCGGGGTCGTCGCGGCAGCAATGAACGAACCTACCATAGTGATGGATCGGGTCGTACGAGCGCTGTAGCAAATTTTCACCTCCAGATGACCCTTGAGGGATTTGATCAATTGTCTTCCCTGCTGAGAGGCAAGAGTTCTGAGATGAGGCTGAACGTATTAGAATGCGTAGTTCTGCGGCTATTGTAACAGTTACCTGTGTACTGCGGGGGGTTGTGACGTCAAGTTTGGTGCCTCGTGTTATTTATTGGGCACGTGTGCGCCCTGGCATGGACATAAGTCAGTCCACCCCGCGAACAATAGGTGCTCCTCTTTCCTCCACTCGGGCCCATCTGTTAGTTGTTGTATCCGCTCTCAGTTTCCGAATCGCTCTCGGCATGGCAGGACATTGGGCGGACGGCATCGTCCTCAAGGTGCGCTTCACACCTTTCTCCCTGCTCGTTCACTGACCACTGGTTGACCTCTACGTCGCTAATATCGTCGTTTATTCCCTCTTCTTGGGCTCGAACATATACATCACCACGACGTCTACTAGCGCAACGGTCCACGGTTATTTCTCTTAGGTCAGCTACGATTAATTTCCTTTGGATTGCGTATTCGGTCGCAGCCAAGTTACATCCTTTCAAACACCATACATAATCGTCGACTGCTTCACGAGCCCTTCAAAAATGCTTATCTAGTTAGTAACTCCAAAACCTCACATCATTCAAAGTTTGCGTGCATTACCAACTGCTCACGACGACATTCTCAACACAAGGAAGCTACCTGTTCGCATGCTTTCCCTGGCGATGCAGACCTTCTTGTTTCTGTACCTACGAAAGTCTTCTTCCATCTAACAAGGCAGGACATACTCATTCGATGGTGTTGTCAGATTCACCCCGGAACTAGTAAGTAAGCGGGACCTAGCACTGATCCCATTACAGCTGCGAACGTTGCCATACAATTTCAGTGGTTTCCGGTGACGAAGAGGCGAACATCATCGGCCATGCTTATCGTACAACGTCTCAGTTGATCACGAATCCAATGCAGTATGCCTGACCGATGTAAGCATCATTTACTGTATTCTTTGTCGCGGCCGGACTTTCACGCCACATTTGTCGACGACGCATACACAGTCAAGCCTGCAAAATTCTCGCGAATGAAATATCACCATCAAGGTGCAGATGGGACACCGCCTCGAATGCACAAGAGGTTTAGTCCTCTGTTCCGAGGCAGACGTGCTTAGTCACCTTGAGGAAACGCACACTATTCTACAGCTAAATATTCAATGAATTTCAGCTGAAGGATGTTATTCTCTGTAGTTTCCCGGCCGTGTCATCGAAATCTATACTCCCATGCACCTGTAGAACTTTGTAATGTATCGTTCCCGGTGTCTTCGATTTTGCAATGCCGGCGAAAGGAACAACTATCCTCCTTCGATTTACAGTTAGGTCTGCCTCGACTGGAGGGCTCCGTGTAACGCCCCAGGCATAAGTACCCGTGCTCCCACGAATCAAAAGCCAGTTGCGACAGGATTTCCAATACTGCTATCTATTCAAAGGTCGACATTCCTTCCACATGTTCAGCACCGCCCGAATCGCCAACCTTCTAGCTCATTGGGTTTGCGGAGCCCAGAAGCTATTAGCATTTTCTATTGGTTTCGATGGCTTGCACACATAATAAAGTTGTCCCGGTCCCGACCCCGTCCCGATCGTCTGCGAACGTTATTCAGAAATCATGGCCAGTCGCTCACGAAGTTCACCGCCCGGTCATCCTGAGTTCAGAATCATCTCCCAGAACAACCCAAAGACCATCTCAAATACTTCACCTGTGATGTCCCAAGCACTAGATGGATAATTGATGCTCTAGTGCTTTAGTCAAGACATATTTTTCTGCTGAGGCTTTGGACTAAGAGCGAAGCGAATCGTGAGCTGCTACGGATCTGTGTCAGTTGATAATCAACGGTCACGATGTCAGACGAAGGAAGATAGTTACTTACACACCAGCGGACAGATCTGCTAAAGAAGCTCAGTGCGTCACGAGAAGTATTCGCTGGTCGTTGATCGACCCTAGTATGTAGTAGTCGCGCGGGTTATGCAGCAAAACATATGTCAACTTGTGACTCATCTTGACCACTGACCAGTTCAAGCTGCGCAGCCACGCCACCTGCTAATGGACGACTAGCCCGAGTAATGACAGTTCAAGTGTAAACCTACTTACTAGGATTCGGTGGATATGCCGTGGAAACTAGTGGTCCCAGATTCATTTGGCACAGATGGTCTTCGGTAGACCGCCGAATGCAATTCAGAGGTTGGCTTATCGCACGAACATTCGCCAGTACTTCCGTCTGATGCTTCGGCCCGCTTAGAGACCACCCGAGTTGCATATCCATGGGGAACTTGTTCTTTCAGGCCGCGGGCGCACAAGAGTGCTGCGGCCCGGTCCACACAGCACTTATTGGTAGAGGCGCCAGGTTTGTATGTCGCACAGATTTCAGACGACTCGGCACATCTTGACGCGATCCAGTCAGGCAATGGAGACTACAATTCATGGAAGGCGCTACCAATTTGTCGTTTAGGTCGCTTGACATTTGGATTTTGGCAGGAGCCACTCCAAATCTGTGGCGGATCGATGGGACGTATCGGGAGATGGCATCTGCCTTGGTCCGCGAGCTGAGTGTGTGTACGTGTCACACTACAGCAATGCTGCTACGGAGATGCCATGTACCCTCCTTATGCCAGCTCCCTCATATGAAGAGACAATCCACCGTCACGGCGTCAAATCCTTACAAAGTTCTCCGTACATACGGCTAACGGTGCCTATCTTTTGAAACCGCCCCGCCCTGTCATCGGGACCTACACAGAGGATACCTAGGCCTTCTGCGTATCATCAGTTCTACTGCCGGTTCCATTCTGGGTACGGGGGGAGAACGAGTCTTTACTAGGATCATGTTGAACAAAGCTTGTACATCAGCGGAGGACCTCCTACTCTCACTTCTGCATCCCATCATGGGCCTCCAGGGTACCCTCCGGTGGTGTCTGCGCAACAAACTCAGTTGGCATAGCCTGGCACACATAAATAAGGGGACGCCAAAACGAAGGGGTAGGCTTGCTCTTGAAGTGAAAAATGGATCCTCAATCTGCTGGGTCACCTGTACACGCTAGAGTTTTCAACCAGTACGTCTTCCTTCACTACTTTTTCTTTTTTCCTGACAGTCCTATCAAGTCGATACTATGCGCTTTTTAATGCCCTGGAGTCGCAACCGACTCGACCTGTGCGTTGTCTTGGGTAGTGCATCTAGCATATATACTCAATGTTCGCATAGAAAGTGGACCCCAACGTAGTGCACCCTACTTATCTGGTAGGGGACAATTCATCACTTCGGTGTTATCCAGGTCAATCATTATTTTCTATTTGTTTTCGATCGCACCCTCACAGTATGTTAATCATCGGATAGGATTTGTCGATCAGCCATACTTATTTGATGTCGCTCCTGAGTACACCTTGGTACCAACCCGAACTGTATGTAACGCCCACTACATGAGTACACCGTGCAGCTCACGGGACGAGTCAGGGTCTGGTCTACCCTCCAACCCACCCAACGAACACCGGCCACTTGGAGTGTAGCTACGAGGTGATCAGCGTCGATCTTATTACACCGTGTTATGCCTGGGCTGATCTCTCCTTGACTAGTACTCTAACTGTCAGATCCAACATCATCCCATCACGTCCTGCGCAACCAGTGGTATTATAGGTACGGTTACAGGACTAGCTAAAGTGCGTGGGCGTGAAATACGGATTCATATCCGTTATGATTACTTACATACATTGAAGGATGGAACCCAAACATCCCGGGAGAATCCTAGTGCAGCATCCCAAAAGAAAGTAAGCAACGTTGGCTTTATCTAAATTTGCGGCCTGTTCCTCATACCATGGGTTCATGTAGTCTCGTGTCAATGGCTACGACGGCTGCGTGCTGAAAGAATGCCTTTATCTGGGTCCAAATGGGACACGCTGTTCGCAAGTGATCACTTGTGCCACAGTTCCAGAACATTTTATCAGTCATGGAGTAGCGAACAAGTCTCGTGATGAGGTGATTTCCTGCCAGTGGGAGGGGTGTTCCCATAGAGTTATGCGGCACAATTTTGTCCGCCATGTTCGCGAGAAGCACCTTGGACATGTGAGGGGATCTGCCACCCACAGCTCCAAAAAAGAACGAGAATATGGCGCTTTCAGCACCGGATCAGTTGAAGTGGAGGTGTCCCGTCAATCGGGGCATGTGTAATCTATCCATTGAATTGTTAGACCGTACCTTTGTAGAGTCGATACGTATGATTCACAATCCACGTTGTCCACGTTATAGAGTGAATCCCTACCTTTCTTCAAATGTTGTGCTAGATCTCGTTCTATTCCATAAGACTCCGCGATGTCATAGTTTGTGCACACCCTTAAGCCAAGCCCTGCTATGAGGTAAGACATGATTCCTCATCTGAGTTGTTCTTGCACAACGTCTAGCGGGTCAGTGACTGCGGACAAATGTGTGCTTCATCGTCGCTGTCTCCGGATTCTGTTATGTAGTGGCTGCCCAAGAAGAAATTCATGTTCAGCTGCCGCAGATGGAGTGCACCAAGGGCAAGAAGATGCAGGCGGGATAGGACACTTCGCTGGATCCACGTTGAATCTAGGATAAGAGTTGCAAGCGACGAGGTGATGCAACGACAGGAGATGCAGTCAAGGCGCCCTCATAACAAACGCCACAAGAAGAAAAACGCTCGAGGTTTGGGCACCGTCGGAGGAAGTGCAATAAATCGAATGACCGTACGGCATGTGCAAGGCAGCTTTCCCCGATATCAATGGAAGCGAAGTGCAATGGATTGAGTGACCCGGCTATTGGAGGTAGGATACTACGATCTCCATAGAAACCTGGCCAACAGTACTCACTCGGCAAGAGAAGGAGACATTCTCGGCATCGAGGTTTCTATCGTCTGTCACTCCAAGGACTGAAGGAAGCTGGTTGGGGAAATCTTCCACACCGTACGGTCCCTGAAAGCTATGTTGCAGTCTCTCCGGTGGTGTGAGGGAGGAAGTAGGATATGATTGGTAGGAGAGCCTCACAGTCGGCCTGATCGATGTGCACGTCGAACAGCAAAGGAAATGAACGGGAAATCCATAGCTCTACCTGGGAGAGTATGGAGGAAATGGACCGCAACAACGTGCTGACGACCATAAGCTGTCACACATGAGGCGACGAGACGGAAACCTCCGCTGCCTACTGACGGTACCCAAGTCGAGCGGTGTGAATGGCCCACCAGATCGACCCTGTGACACTAGGAGTCGTTTCATGGTTTCCTCGGGCCGAGAAAAGGCCAAACAGTGCGGTGGATGACATCGATGACAGGGCGTGAGGTGAAGGGCAGACAGATACGAGACGATCACGGTGGCACTATCGGTGGAGCCGGTATCAGCAAAGTGTCTAAATTATGGCCAGAATTCTGACGCTTAACCGGGTCACGTCTTCTGCCACATCCCAACATGAGGCCTCCAGGGTACCTTCCGGTGGCCTCTGCGAGGCAAACTCAGGTGGCATGGTCTGGCGTACATAAATAGAGGAGACGACAAAACAAGTGGGTAGGGCTTGGTCGTGAAGTGAAAAATGGATCCTCAATCTGCTAGGTCACATGCTGGAGATTTCAACCCGTACGTCTTTCTTATCTACTTTTTCTCCGTTCCTGACAGTCCTATCAAGTCGATCTTATGCGCCTAATGACGTCCTAGGGCCGCAACCGACTCAAGCTGTGCGTCGTCCTGGGTAGTACATCTAGCGTATACTCAATGTTTGCATAGAAACTGGACCCCGACGCAGCGGTGTGCCCTACTGATCTAAGAAAGACCGAAGCAGCGGACAGTTCGTCACTTCCGTGTCACCCAGGTCATTCATTATTTTCTATTTGTTGGTCGCACCCTGACAGGCATGTTGATCATCGGGCAGGACATGTCGACCAGCCACACTTATCTGATGTCGCTGCGTGGCCCGCCTTGGCGCCAACCCGTATTTTATATAACGACATACACCATGCAGCTCACAAGACGAATCAGAATCCTGTCTACGCCCCTACTCACATCAATTACTTGGGGGAGTCACGACGAGGTGAGAAGTGTCGATCTTATTTCACCGTGTTGTTTCTGGACTGATCTTTTCCTGACTAGCACTCCAACCGTCAGATTCAACATCACCCTATCACGCACCACGCAACCAGTGGTGTTATAGTTGCGGGTATAGGACCAGCCAAGGTGTGTGGGGCATGAAGTACGAGTTTATGCACGTTATGATTACTCAAATACACTAAAGGCGGGAAACCGAAGGTCCGGGGCGAATCCTGGTTCAGTGTCCCAGAAGAAAGTAAGCAACACTGGCTTTGTTCAAATTTGTGAGCTGTTTCTCATAGCTTGGGTCCATGTAATATCGTATTAAGGGCTACCACAACTGCGAGCAGAAGAAATGCCTCTATCCGGGTCCAAATGGGACACGCTGCTTGCAAGAAATCAGCTGTGCCACAGTTCCAGAACATTTTGTCAGTCATGGAATAACGATCAAGCCCCGTGAGATGATTCTTTGCCAGTGGGAAGAGTGTTCGGAAAAAGTCGTGCGGCACAATTTTGTCCGCCACGTTCGTGAGAAGCACCTTGGACATGTGAGGGGATCTGCCACCCGCAACTCCAAAAAAGAACGCGGATGTTGCGCTTTCAACACCGGATCAGTCGAAGCGGAGACGTCCCGCTAATCAGGACATCTGTAGTCTATCCATCGAACTGTTAGGCCGTACCTGTATAGAGTTCGCACGTATGATTCACGGTCCACGTTGTCCACGTTATGGAATGAATCCCTACCTTTCTTCAAATGTAGTGCTAGAGTGCTAGATCTTGCTCTGTTCCGTGAGACTCCGGGGCATGAGCATTTGTGCACACCCTCAAGCCAAGTCCTGCTGTGAGGTAAACCGTAAGAGACGACTCCTCGTCTGAGTTGTTCTTGCACGATGTCTAGCGGGTTCAAACTCATCGGAACGTTTCATCTTCCGAACTTTGCGGAGTTATTCAGAGTCGTTTGTCCGCTTGTCGGTCCGCGTTTGAGGTTGTCGGACCAGATCGGACACTCGAAAATTTTAACACAGCCGGCGGCTTAGCAAGTTGAATCGTATATATTGCAATTGAAAAGTCAATAAACACGATGTGGTTCTCATTCTAGCAGAGAGTCATGCCATGAGCGTACACGGAGATCCAGGGCTGACTATTGACTCACGAACTTGTTCAAATACAAGTCCAAAGTCAGACGCGTCGCAGACTCCAGGTCCATGCTTTCTGGAATCCTGGAAGCCACAAGGTCGACCTTTTGCACTCGATTTTCCACCCAAGCAGTCGAACGGACGACTAATCCGTTTGTGCTTCTGCAAAACACGTATCGGACAGGATCTTTCTTCAACGACCCAAGCGACCCGCGACGAATTCGCTCTACCTTCAGATTGGCAGTCGCGAGAGGTGCATTTTGGCTGGAACGTCCATTGCTCCTCCCCTTGAACTGCGACACCTGTGCGGGCAAGATTATGTAGCGGCAAAGATTATGCTCGCCTGCACCACGTCAAACGGTGGCTGATTCAGGTAAGATTGCGTTTTGTGATGTATCTGTCGATCGATCGTTGATCCCAGGAGAAATGAGGATCGAAAATGTGCTTCGCACCAGCACGTTCGTGTAACTGACGAAGGGCTGGTTAGACAGGCAAGTACTATGACAGAGCGCCAGCGAAAGTCCTACAGGACTGCCCTTTGGCCCCACTCGGACTTCTGTTGCCTTGTATGGCCAACTGCTCGCTGCCACTGCTACAAGGCTGCTAGACTGAAAGAAATGGGAGGTTTTTCGCTCTTGTCCGTTGCACACGACGGCGATGAAGTGATTGTATCGATTCCTATCAGCGAGTACTCCAAGTGTCTAAAGTAGGCTTTATGGCAGGGGACGGGGCACGTACTTACAGGTTTTCCAAGACAGCCGACGTTGCTGGGTTTAGCGACTAGAAACTCGGCCTCTTTGGCTTCATAACTTAGCTCGGTGGGCGAGCTTTTTTTTTTAAAAAAAAACATCCAGCCCTTGGGGGAAGGAGGGGATAGGGGAGGGAGCCCTTTGATCCGAACGAGTCTGTAAGCGATTGAGATGGAGGTGATGAGACAACTCGTTTTTAGCGCTTGCTGTTGCCGCAAAGACTGCTGGGCCTATCCCTGGGTCCCTTTCCTCGGTAACTTTTCAGCTATCTTCGGGCTCTCTTGGCTTTTCCAATCTTTCACTCAGACACAGCTGAGCCATGGAGAACAGCCATTGTATCATCCAACGACTTCAGGTAATAGTAATTTGTCAAACAAAGGCGACGATTGATTTATCACGATGCCCGGCTCAAATTCCGACTTTTACCCACAATTCCAGCTACAGAACCATCCATAACCCTCCATTCACCGCAGATACCTAGTCCTATAATAGACTGACGCGAGGCCGTTGTATTATCTCAACTTCTAGGGACGGCAAGATTGGACGGCCATATATGCCATTACCGATCGCTCCAGCCAGAAAACCCCCGTCCTACCCTCCCCTCCTTGGCTGGCATCCTCAGCGACATCCGTCGGCAATGCATTTCTACCGGCGTAAGTAAATCTTCTTGACTTGTTTGGCTGGCTGGAACAAAGCAGTTTCTACGCAAAGACGCGACATCCCACTCGACCCTTGAGTCAAACTGGAGCAATCCTGGGCGGTTTTTTCCTCCGAAGTCCGCAGTTAGCAAGAGAGGACGCAAGGTGGAACCTGCACGATATGAGGCGTATTCAACAACGTGGCCTTTCGTACAATTATCCTCGGACTCCGGGGTTTATTGCCCTCCACGGATGGATGACCCACTCCCATTACCCATGCCTTGGAGTACCTAGAAACTCTCTTCGGGGACTCGATCTGGCATCTGGAACAGAGCAGACGTGCGGCGTAACACCATATCCGCCCGCCACTAGTGATAGTGGCCTCCAGCAACATACTATCTCGTTGGAGCTTGATTCAGGTGAGTTTTGGATGCTTGAGGCCTCCAACCCAGGACATACTTAAGGAAAGATTGCTAGCTGCTATGGCCCAAGTCCTCGAATCACCCAAGTCTACCAATCGCCCAAGTCTTCCAATCGCCCAAGTTTTTCAGTCGCCATGGACGGTCGTCCGATCCACTATAGTGGTCCCCTCAATCCGTACGTTATCCCTGTCGTACCCCTCTCTCTTACTTAAGCACGATACAGATGCAGCTATACACTCCAAGGCGCTGTGGGCAATACCTACTCGCAAACCAACCAAAAAGTAGGGCTGCGATTCCTGTCCTCGTTTAGCCGTTATTCACTATTGGCAGGAAAAATCTCCGAGCCAGTACAAGGGATGTCCTTCTACTCTTTGCAGATACTGGAGCCCAAACGCCCCGTCATGCAATACACGTATCGATTGTGGCAGCGCTCCGGAACATCTGCGGGAAGTACATGAGGTTCGGGATATATCTCGGTCTACCCCCATGACCTGCGCTTGGACGGGGTGTGGTCAGTTAGTGTTGCGCAACAACCTGATACGACACCTCAGGGAGGTACATCTGCACCACGAGAGATATAGCGGTCACTAGCCGCCATCAAAAATCGAGGATGGTGTTGCGCAGCACTCGCAATACACTCGTGAAAAGATCTTGTTGGGGATGTCAGTTAGGATGGTCAAAATGGAGATTCACGGTCCCTTTGCTTTCGATCCGCTTTGCCATGCTATGATTACTACTCGTCTATGTTTTGTGTGTCGTCGCCAGCTGCGTCTTCCCGTGCTGTACTACCTTGTCATACTCAGCTAGCCAAATATGCCAATCTCTCTGTTTGATGAGTCTCAACTACGTGAGTGGCACATTCCGACAAAGCATCCAACTACAACTAAATAAAAAATACTAATAGACGTCAGGCTTGTTTTGGTGCATCTACTTCACGAATTCTACAATGACATTACAGAAAGGATTTTCTTACTAAGGCTCAACCAGAAAGACTCCAGGAGTGACCATCTCTCCTCGTATGAACAGCTTGATTCGCTCAGCGAATCCAAGTCAAGGGCCACCTGGTTTGTGCCCCTTAGTCAACCATGCTTGGAGACCGCCGTGCCTTTACCTGCAATGCTACGTCAACTAACTAGACCACACACCTGACGAGTCTAGACACGGTGCAAGAGTCATGTTGCGGCACTTGACCGTTGCACCAAGACGTGCAGATCGGCTCTTCAGCACATGCAGCAGTGCCTATACCGCGCATCTGGACTCGGGTAGGCTGACGTGGCAAGATTTCCCTCCTAGATGATCTCCGGGCGACTTCATCCGACGCCTCCGGTCTCGATCGTTTCCTGGGATGACTTACTTGCTGTCTTGAAGCTCGGGATACCTCGCGTACCATCTGGCAATCACGAACCTGCGAAGACCATCGAGTGTATTGAATATCCTCTGGAAAAATTGCGAAAGTAAACTTCACCTGAAAGCACCAGTCATCAGTTGATCATGATCTTTACACCGATAAGATAACCAACGCGATTGAGAACACTAAACCCCCGGGCCTTCGCTCTGGCTTCGCTGGGCCCGAAAACAAGAACTGCTACGACAGATACCTCCGCGATTTTATTGGGGCGCGATGAGAACTTTTCGAGAGCCGTCTTTGACATGTGCGGTGGGCCGATCACAACTGGCATTGGCGCCGGTGGACCATGAACGGTTTCTCTGGTTCTGTTGTCTTGTGGTGGTCTTGATCTGCTTAGGCAGCACTCCCCGTTCACATAAGGAACACGAGTCACAGACCCTAGACTGCCTGTAAGATGATACGCTATTTTTTTCCCCGAACCTTTATCTAGTCTAGTAGTTCCGGGCGAACGAGATTATCTTGTTTCGCTTCCAATCACCGACAAATTATAACCCAAGTTACTGAATATGGACGGCTGAAAGATATGATGCGCCGCTGGAACAACCCTGAACATGTGCTTCTGCAGATCCCCGATGGTGACCACGACCCTTGCTTGAAAGTCAGCTTGGTACCTTCGAATATCAATGTGGCAAGAGAGAACCGCAGACAACCACTACCCTTCGGTGAAAAGTGACGGAGATCGCCCACGATCGATTGATCACGAAATGATGACTTTTTCGAGGTGATACGAAGGTTGGTGATACACTCAGAGACGGTTTGCAATTGATTTGATTTTCCTTGAGCTTCGTTTTGATGTGGTAACCATGCATGGTAGACCACTGACTCGGGTCCTTCCTGAACTTACCTATCTCCAGGTACCGCAACCAATGTGGTCTGCCACGTTGCACCACCCGATGAACACTTATTCTTACATTCGAATTCTCTGGACCACCCATGGATGCATTCACCGGTGACTGGTAGGATATTTCAGGTGCCGGTCCGCATTAGGGTGGTAATATCCATCTCAACGGCGAATGGAGATCCGCAGAACTCCTAACTAATGCAAGCAACGTTGGGTCTGGCCCTTCAGCATCCCTGCACCGTTGTCGCCGGGGTCGCGGCAGCAATAGACGAACCTACCATGCAGATGTTCACTTCCGGGTGACCCTTCCCCCAAGTGAGGGATTCGATCAAGTCTCATCCTTGCTGAGAGGCAATAGTCCTGAGACGAAGCTGAACGTATTAGAATGAGTAGTTCTGCTGCTATTACAACAGCTACCTGTGTACTGCGGGGCGGTGATAACTGGGTCGTGACGTCGAGTTTGGTGCCTCGTGTTGTTTGTTGGGTACGTGTGCACCCTGGCATGTGCTTTGGCAGTACATAAACTAGTCCACCCCACGAACAATAGCTGCCCCTTTTCCCTCCACTCAGGCATCTGCTAATTGTTGTATCCACTCTCAGTTGCCGATTCGCTCTCGGCATGGCAGGACGTTAGGCAGACGGCATCGGTCCTCAAGCTGCTCTTCACACCTCTCTCCCTACTCGTTCACTGACCACCGGTTGACGTCAAGGTCATTAATATCATTCCTTATTTCCTCTTCTTGGGCCCGAACATATACACTACCGCTGCCCCCCACGACATCTACCAGCGCAATGGTCCGCGGTTATTTCTCTCAGGTCACCTATGATTGGTTTCTTTGGATTGTGAATTTGGTCGCAGCCGAGTTACATCCATTTTCACACCATATATAAACGCCGACTGTTTCACGAGCCCTTCAAAAATGCTTATTTCGTTGCTGAATCCAGACCCTCACATCATTGAAGTTCGCGTGCGTCACCGGGTGCTTACAACGACATTCTCAGCATAATGTAATTGCTACACAAGGAATGAAGCTACCTGTTCGCATGCTTTCCTGGAGACGCAGACTTTCTCGTTTCCGTACCTGCGAAAGTCTTCACCCAAGTTCTTCTCTCTAGCAAAGCAGGACATACTCATTTGATGGTGCTGTCGGATTCACCCCGGAACTAAGTAAGCGGGGCGTAGCACGGATCCAGTTTCCAGTGACGAGGAGGTGAACAGCATCGGCCATGCTTATCGTACAACGTCTTGGTTGATCGCGAATCCAATGCAGCATGCCTCAACGATGTAAGCATCATGAATTTTTGCTCTGCTCTTCGTCGCGGCCGGACTTTCACGCCAACATTTGCCGATGACGTATTTACAGATAAGCCTGCAAAATGCTCGCGAATTAAATATCACCATCAAGGTGCAGATAAGACCCCACCTCGAATATACAGGAGGTTTAGTCCTCCACTGTTCCGAGGCAGACGTGCTTGGTCACCTTGAGGGAATGCACACTATTCTACGGCTAAATACTCGGTGAATTTCGGTTGATGGATGATACTGTTTGTAGCTTCCCGATGGTGTCATCAAAATTTGTGCTTCTACGCATCTGTAGACCTTTGCAATGCAGCGTTCCCGGTTTCCTCGATTTTGCGATGCCGGCGAAAGGAACAACTATCCTCCGTTTTACAGTTAGGTCTGCCTTAACTGGAGGGCCTCGTGTAACGTCCTAGGCATAAGTACCCATGCTCTCACGAACCTAAAGCCAGTTGCGATAGAACTTTCAATACTACTATCTATTCGAAGGTCGACATTCCTTCCACGCGTTCAGCGATGTCTGAATCGCCAACCTTCTAGCTCGATTGGGTTTGTGGAGCCCCGCAGCTATTAGCATCTTCTATTGGTTTCGATGGCTTGCACACATGGTATAGTTGTCCCGGTCCCGACTGCGTCCAGATCGTCCGCGAACACTTTTTGGAAATCATGACCGTGAGCTCACGAGGGTCACCGCCTGGTCATCCTGAGTTCGGAATCACCTACCAGAACGACCCAAACACCCATCTCAAGTACTTTACCCGTGATGTCCCAAGCATTAGATGGATAGCTCATGCTCTTGTGCTTTGGTCAAGACATATTTTTCTGCTAAGGCTTTGGACTAAGAGCGAAACGTATGGTGAGCCGCTACAGATCTGTGTCAGTTGACACTGGAACTAAGGATTCCGTTAGTGGGAACAGTCACGGTGTCAGACCAAGGTAGTTACTTACATACCGGCGGACGGGTGCACTAAGGAAGCTCAATGCGTCGCGAGAGTATTCGCTGATCGTTGATCGACCCCAGGTAAAAGGAACAGCCAATACCTGTTTCGCGCGAGAATCCTCATATATGTATGTGTGTATTCGCGCGGGCTACGTAGCAAAACAGGTAGAACCGTTCACTTACTTGACTTACTAAGTGTCTCAGCGATCGACTACTACTCAACCAGTTCCAAGCTGCACAGACGCGCCAAAGCCTGCTGATAGGTAAGTAGCCTGAGTGATGACAGTTTGTATATCAAGCCTACTTATCCTTATACAAACCTACTTAACAGGATTTGGTGGCCTGATTCCCACACGGATTTCATTCGACACGGATGGTCTTCCGAAGTAGGCCGCCGACTTCCGTTTGATACTTCAGCTCACTAGTTGCACATCCACGGGAACTTCCTTCTTTCACGCCGTGTATGCACCAGAGTGCTGCGGCCCGGCCCACACAGTACTTATTAGTAGGTTTGTATGTCCCCAGTTTTCAGACGGCTCGGCACATCTTAACGCGGCCCAATCAGCCATTGGAGACCGTGCAATTCATGGAGGGCGCTACCAAGTTGTCGTCCATTTCTGGATTTTGGCAAGAACCACTCCAAATCTGCGGCGGATCGATGGGACGTGTCGGTAGATGGCATTTGTCTTGGTCCACGAGCTGAGTGTGTATATGTGTCACACTACAGCAATGCTGCTACGGAGATGCCGTCCACCCTCCTTGTGCCAACTTCCTCATATGAAGCGATGATGCCTCGTCACGGCGCCAAATCCTTAGAAAGTTCTCCGTACACACAACAAACGGTGCCCATGGTGTGGAGCCGTCCCGCCTTGTCATCGGGATCTAGGCCTTCTGCGCATCATCAGCTCTACTGCCGGTTCCATTCTGGGTACGGAGGGAGAACGAGTCTTTACCAGGGTCGTGTTGAACAAAGTTTGTACATCGGCGGAAGGCCTCCTACTTTCACTTCTTCCTCCCATCATGAGACCTCCAGGGTACCCTCCAGTGGCGTCTGCGCAACAAACTCAGTTGGCATGGCCTGGCACGCATAAATAGAGAGACGGAACAACGAGGGGTTAGAGCTTGCTTGATTGTGAAAAATGGATCCTCAATCTGCTGGGTCACCTGTACATGGTGGAGTTTACAACCGGTACGTCTTTCTTGCCTACTTTTTCTCCGCTCCTGACAATCCTATCAAGTCGACCCTATGCGCTTAAAAATGCCTTGGGGCAGCAACCGACTCAAGCTGTGCGTTATCCTGGGTGGTGCATCTGGCGTATACTCAATGTTTGCGTAGAAACCGGACCCCAACGCAGTGGTGTGCCCTACTGATCTAGGAAAGACCGAAGCAGCGGACGGTTCGTCACTTCCATATCACCCAGGTCAATCATTATATTGTGTTTGTTGACGGCACCCTGACACTCATGTTCATCGGGCAGGACATGTCGATCAGTCTTACTTATCTAATGTCGCCGTCGGGCACACCCTGGTGCCAACCCATATTTCATGTGACGACGTATACCGTGCAGCGTACAGGACGAATCAGAATCCCGTCTACGCCTCTACTTACCCAATGGACATCAATTACTTGGGGAGTCGCAACGAGGTGAGCAGCGTCGATCATATTCCACCGTGCTATGTCTGGGCTGACCTTTCCTCGACTAGCACTCCAGCCGTCAGATCCAACATCACCCCAGCACGCACTACGCAACCAATGGTATTACAGTTGCGGCTACAGGACCGACTAAAGTGCGTGGGGTGTGAAAGACGTGTTCATACATACCCATTATGATTACTCAACTACATTAAAGAATGGAAACCTAACATCCCGGGCGAATCCTAGTTCTGCGTCCCAGAAGAAAGTAAGCGACATTGGCTTTATTTAAATTTGTGGGCTATTCCTCATTCCATGGGTTTATGTAGCCTCATGGCAATGGCTTCAACGACTGCGGGCCGAAAAAATGCCTTTACCTGGATCCGGATGGGACAAGCTGTTCGCAACTGATCACCTGTGCCAACGTTTCAGAACATTTTATCAGTCATGGAATAGTGAAGAAATCTCGTCGTGAAAGGATTTCTTGCCGGTGGTATGAGTGTCCCGACAAAGTCATGCGGCACAATTTTGTCCGCCATATTCGCGAGAAACACCTTGGACATGTGAGGGGATCCGCTACCCACAGCTTCGAAAAAGAACGCACGTAGTGCACTTTCTACACGGGATCAGTTGAAGTAGCATCAGCGAAATGACCAGTGGTACCAAGTGGTAACCGATGGTAACCGACGGTACCCGAGCGGTTCTGACTGGTCCTGATGACAGCCCGTCCCTCTGATGAGAGATGCCTCGTTAATCGGGGAACGTGTAGTTTATCCATTGAATTGTTAGACCGTACTTGTGTAGAATCGATACGCATGATTGACAATCCACGTTTTCCACGTTATGGAAGAAACCCCACCGTTCTTCGAATGTAGTGCTACTGATCTTGCTCCATTCCATGAGACTCAGTAATGGCATGGGTATCAGTACTTGTATACTCAAGGCGAACCCTGCCATGAGATAGGACACGTTTCCTCATCTGAGTTGTTCCTGTAATTGGTTTGCGATTTCTAGCGAGTTCAAACTTTTGGAACGTTCATCTTCCGAACTTTGCGGAGTCATTTTCATAGTCGCTAAGTTGTCCACGTTCGGGCTTTCGGACCAGGGCGGACCCTCTAAATTTTTAACACAGCCGCCGGCATATATTTCGCAATTGAAAGTCTATAAACATGATGTAGTTCTCATTCTAGCAGAGGGGAGTCATGCCATGAGCGTGCATGGAGATCCACGAACCTGTTCAAATACAAGCCCAAAGTCAGACGCGTCGCACATTCCAAGTCCATGCTTTCTGGAGTCCTGGAAGCCCCAGGGCCCAAGGTCGACCTTTTGCACTAGATCCTCCACCCAAGCGATCGCACGGACGACTAATCTGTTTGTGCTTCTGCAAAACACGCAGCGGACAGCATTTTCTTTCAACGACCCAAGCGACCCGCGACGAATTCGCTCTGCCTTCAGGTTGGCAGGGGCGAAAGGTGTATTTTGGCTGGAATACCCATTTCTTCCCCCTAGAACTGCGACACCTGTGCGTGCAAGATTATGTAGCGGCGAAGAATATGCTCGCTCACACCACCTCAACACTGGCTGATTCAGGTAAGATTGCATTTTGTGATATATCTATCAATCGATCGTTGATCCCAGGTGAAATGAAGTTCGAGTATCTGTTTCGCACCAGCACGTTCGTGTAACTGACGAAGAGCTGGTCAGACGGACAAGTACTATGACAGAGCGCCATCGAAAGTCCTACAAGACTGCCCTTCGGCGCCCATTCGGACTCACCTGTCTGTTGCCTTGTATGGCTCTGCTCTAGCAGACTGAAAGAGATGAGAGGTGTTTCGCTCTTGTCCGTTGCACTCAGCGGCGGTGAAGCGATTGTATCGATTCCTATCAAGCGAGTGCAAGTATCTAAAGTAGGCTTTATGGCAGGAGACGGGGCACCCACTCACGGGTTTTTTCAAGACAACCGATATTGCTGGTTTAGCCACTAGGAATCCCGGCCTCTTTCGCTTAATAAATCGACTCATCGGGCGGGCGTCCCAGGGTTTTTTTTTCTTTCTAAATATCCAGCCCTGGGGGAAAGGAGGGGATAGAGGAGGGAGTCCTTTGATCCCAACGAGTCTGTAAGCGGTTGAGATGGAGGTGGTGAGACAACTTGTTCAGCGCTTGTTATTGTCGCAAAGAAGGACTGCCGCCGGGCCTATCCCTGGGTATTTTCTTCTCAGTAACTCTTCAGCAATCTACGGGCTGTCTGGGCTTTTCCACTCCTTCATTCTGTCACAACTGAGCCATGGAGAACAACCAGAGCATCAGTATCATCCAATAACTCCGGGTAATAGTAATCCGTCAAACAGAACCGAGGATTGATTTATCGATAGCCAGCTCAAATTTCAACTTTTACTCGCAATGCCAGTGAGCCTGGCAAGCACACCTTTTCCTGCTATAGAACCATCCGTAACCCTCCATTCCACCACTGACATCTATTTCTATAGTAGACTGCCGCGAGGCCAATGCCTTATCTCAACTTCTACGGATGGCAAGATTGGACGGCCATGTACGCCATTACCGATCGACTCCAGCCAGAAAACCCCCGTCCTACCCTCCCCTCCTTGGCTGGCATCCTTAGCGGCACCCATCGGCATTGCATTTCTACCGGCGCAAATAGATCTTCTTGATTCGTTTGACTGGCCGGAACAAAGCAGTTTCTACGCGAGGACCGACATCCTATCCGTTCCTTGAGTCAAACTGGAGCAATCCTGGGCGATTTGTTCCTGCGTAGCGTCCGCAGTTGGCAAGAGAGGACGCAAGGTAGAACCTACACGATATGAGGCGTACTCAACAACGTGGCCTTTTGTACAATTATCCTCGGACTCCGGAGTTCATTGCCCTCCACGGATGGCCTATCCAATCCCATTACCCATGCCTTGGAGTACCTAGAAACTCTCTCCAGGGACTCGATCTGGCACCTGGAACAGAGCAGACGTGCGGCATAACACCATATCTAGTGATAGTGTCCTCCAACAACTTGCTATCTCATCGGAGCTTTATTCAGCTGAGTCTCGGATGCTTGGAGGCCTCCGACACACCGAATATTTAAAGGTGATACGGCTGCCATGGGGCGAATCGTTAAGCCGCCATGCCATCTTCCGAGGGAAATGGTTACCCCAAGCATTATGATGGTCCCCTCAATCCGTATGTTGTTCCTGTTTCGTACTAATTTCTCTTGCTTAAGCACCACGCAGACGGAACTATGCATTGGCTGGCGCTGTGGGTAATACCTACTTGCAAACTAACGAAAATGTAGGGCTCCGATCCCTGCCCTCGATTAACCCTTATCCACTATTGACGGGAAAAATCTTCGAGCCAGTGTGCAGGATGTCCTTTCGCTCACTGCAAATACCCGGGCCCGAACGGCACGCAATGCAATGTGCTCATTAATTGTGACAGTACTCCGCAACATTTCCGGGTCGTGCATGGCGTTCACGATATGAGTCGGACTACCCGCATGACTTGCGCTTGGGTAGAATGCGGTCAGCCGATTTCGCGCAACAACTTTGCGCGCCACATTCGGGAAGTTCACTTGGGGCATGGCAGAAATGTCGGCCACTAGTCGCTATCAAAAGTCGAGAATAATGCTTTGGCACTCGCAACTCTCCCGTGTGAAAGGGGACACGGGTGGGTTTGATGAAATTGATATTTACGGCTCCTTTCCTTTGATCTACGTTTTCGTGCTGTGATTACTGCTTGTCTATGTTTGTGTTTCGTCGCCAGCTTTGTCTTACTCATGTTGTACTTGTCTGTCATACACAACTAGTTGAACATGCCAGTTCCTCCGTTGATGAGTCTCAGCTACGTGAGTGGTAGATTCCGACGAAGTATCCAACTACTAAGGAAAATACTGACAGATGTCAGGTTTCGGTGCATCCACTTCATGAATTCTACAAAATGTCATTACGAAAAGGATTTTCTTACTGAGGTTCAACCAGAAAGGCTCCAGGAGCGACCATCTCTCCTCGTGTGAACAGCTTGATTTACTCCGGCGAACCCAAGTGGGCTACCTAGTTTGGGCCCTTTCGTCAACCGTGCTCGGAGACCGCCGTACCTTTTCTTGCATTGCTACGTCAACTACCTACACGCACATAAAGACGGCTCTCAGAAAGCTCCCATTGTGTCCTTATAAAATCGCAGAGGCATTTGTCGTAACGGTTCTTGTTTTCGCGCCCGGCGAAGCCAGAGCGAAGGCCCGGTGGTTTATTGTTCTCAATCGCGTTGGTTATCTTATTGGTCTAAACATGATAATCAACTGATGACTGGTGCTTTCAGGTGAAGAGTACCTTAACAATTTTTCCCGGGAGATATTCAGAACACTCAATGGTCTTCGCAGATTTGTGATTGCCAGATGGTATGCGAGGTATCCCGAGCTTCAAGACAGCAAGTAAGTCACCCCAGGAAACGATCGAGACAGGAGGTGTTAGACAAAGTCGCCCAGAGATCATCTAGGAGGAAGATCTTGCCGCGCTGGCCTACCTGAGTCCAGATGCACGGTATAGGCATTGCCGCATGTACCGAAGAGCAGATCTGCACATCTTGGTGCAACGGTCAAGTGCCGCAACATGACTCCTGCACCGTGTGCCGATCACACCTGGGATTGGCGCTGGTAGATTATGAACGGTTTCTCTGATTCTCTTGTCTTAGGACGGTCTTGATCTGCTTAGGCAGCACTACCGGTTCACACAAGGAACACAAGTCACAGAACCCAGACTGCTTGTGAGATGACATGCCGTTTTTTCCCTAACCTTTAGATCTAGTCTAGTGGTTCTGGTTGAATGAGATTGTTTTGTTTCGCTTCCAATCACCCATAATATGATTCAAGTTACTGAATATGAGCAGCCGAAAGATATGGCGCGCCGCTGGAACAACCCTGAACATGTGCTTCTGCAGATCCCCCAATGGAAACCAACGACCCTTGCTTAAAAGCCAACTCGGTACCTTCGAATATCGATGTGGGAAGAGCGAACCACAGGCAACTACTACCCTTCGGTGAAAAGTGACGGAGATCGCCCACGACCGATTGATCATGAAATGATGACTTTTTCGAGGTGATAGGAAGGTCGGTGATACACTCAGAGACGGTTGCAACTCATTTGACTTTCCTCGAGCTTCGTTTCGATGCGGTAGCCATGTATAGGAGACCACTCACTCGGGTCCTTCCTGAACTTACCTGTCTCCAGGTACCGCAACCAATGCGGTCTGCCATGTTGCATCACGCAATGAACACTCATTGTTATATTCCGAAATACATACGTCTCTGAACCGCCCGTGGATACATTCACCGGTGACTGTGAGGAATACCGGTCTGCATTGGGGCGCCAGTATCGATCTCAATGGTGAATGGACATCCGTAGAACTCCTAACTAATGCAAGCAACGTTGGGTCTGGCCCTCCAGCATCGCCTGCACCGTTGTCACAGAACCGGGGTCGCGGCAGCAATAGATGAACTTACCATAGTGATGGATCCGGCTGTACGAACGCTGTAGCAGATCTTATGACCCTTCCCCTAAGTAAGGGATTCATCAATTGTCTTCCTTGCTGAGAGGCAAGAGTTCTGGGATGAGGCTGAACGTATTAGAATGAGTAGTTCTATAAAAGTTACCTGTGTACTGCGGGGCGTGATGACTGGGTTGTGACGTCAAGTTTGGCGCGTCGTGTTGTTTGTTGTGCACGTGTGCGCCCTGCATAAGCCAGCCTACCCCGCAAATAATAGCTGCCCCTCTTCCCTCCACTCAGGCATCTGCTATGCTAATTGTTGTATCCACTCTCAGTTGCCGATTCGCTCTCGGCATGGCAGGACGTTAGGCAGACGGCATCGTTCCTCAAGCTGCTCTTCACACCTTTCTCCCTGCTCGTTCACTGACCACCGGTTGACGTCAAGATCCTTAATATCATCCTTTGTCTCCTCTTCTTGGGCTCGAATATATACACCATCGCTGCTCTCCACGACATCTGCTAGCGCAACGGTCCGCGGTTATTTCTCTCAGGTCAGCTATGATCAGTCTCTTTTGGACTGCGTATTTGGTCACAGCCGAGTTACATCCTTTTACACGCCATATATAAACGTCGACTGTTCCGCGAGCCCTTCGAAAATGTTTATTTAGTTGCTGACTCCCGACCCCACATCATTCAAGTCTGCGTGCGTCATCGGGTGCTCACGACGACATTCTCAGCACAGTGTAATTGCTACACAAAGAACGAAGCTACGTGTTCGCATGCTTTTCCTGGCGATGCACACCTTCTCGTTTCTGTACCTACGAGAGTCTTCACCCAAGTTCTTCCCTCTAACAAGGCAGGACATACTCATTCGATGGTGCTGTTGGATTCACCCCGGAACTGGTAAGTAAGTGGGACGCAGCACCGATCCCATTACGGCTGCGAACGTCGCCATACAATTTCAGTGGTTTCCAGTGGCAATGAGGTGAACATCATCGGCCATGCTTATCATACAACGTCTTAGTTGATTGCGAACCCAATGCAGTATGCCTGAACGATGTAAGCATCATTTGCTGTATTCTTTGTCGCGGCTGGACTTTCATGCCACATTTGTCGACGACGTATTTACAGACAAGCCTGCAAAATTCTCGCGAATGAAATATCACCATCAAGGTGCAGATGAGACCCGACCTCGAATACACAAGAGGTTTACTCCTCCACTGTCCCGAAGCAGACGTGCTTGGTCACCTTGAGGGAATGTACACTATTCTGCGGCCAAATATTTCAGCTGAAGGATGATACTGTTTGTAGCTTCCTGACGGTGTCATCGAAATCTGTGCCCCCATGCATCTGTAGAGCTTTTCAATGCTCCGTTCCCAGTTCCTTAGTGTTGGTATCGCTGAGTAGATACCGGCACTTCGTACTAAGTACCCGAAGGTAGTCGATAGAACTACATCACGATAGATTATTCTAGAACAATGTTCACACGTAGTATAAAAGCCCGAGCCGATAGGGCGAGGGATAATAACAATAATCTAATCTCTATCACTCGATCGAGCCTCATCTCCAATACTTAGATTTTGCAATGCCGGAGAAAGGAACAGCTATCCTCCTTCGATTCGCAACTAGGTCCGCCTCGACTGGAGGGCTTCGTTAATGTCCTAGGCGAAAGTACCCGTGTTCTCACGAATCAAAAGCCAGTTGCGACAGGATTTCAATACTGCTATCTCTTCGAAGGTCGACATTCCTTCCACATGTTCAGCGCTGTCTGAATCGCCAACTTTCTAGCTTGATTGGGTTTGCGGAGCTCCGCAGCTATTAGCATCTTCTATTGGTTTCGATGGCTTGCACACATGATATGGTTGTCCCCATCCCAACCCTGTCCAGATCGTCCGCGAACGTTATTCGGAAATCATGGTCATTCGCTCACGAAGTTCACCGCCCGGTCATCCCGAGTTCAGAATCATCTACCATAACGACCCAAGGATCATCTCAAGTGCCTTACCTGTGATGTCCCAACCATTAGATGGGTAGCTGATGCTCTTGTGCTTTGGTTAATATATATTTCTCTGCTAAGGTTTTGGACTAGAGCGAAACGAATCGTGAGCCGCTACAGATCTGTGTCAGTTGACACTGGAAAGGATTCTGATAGTTGAGCAGTCACAGTGTCAGACCAAGGAAGATACGCACTTACACACCAGCGGACGAATCTAAAGAAGCTCACTGCATCGCGAGTAGTATGCGCCGATCGTTGATCGACCCCGGGCAAAAGGAACAGCCAATACCCGTTTCGCGCAAGCATAAGCACCCCCATGTACATGTACATATATATTTGCGGGTAATTATGCAACAAAACAGGCAGCAAGTCGTGCGGCACAATTTTGTCCGCCATATTCGTGAGAAGCACTTTGGACATGTGAGGGGATCTGCCACCCACAACTCCGAAAAAGAACGCGGATGTCGCGCTTTCAACACCGCATCAGTCGAAGTGGAGATGTCCCGTTAATCGGGACATCCGTAGTCTATCCATTGAATTGTTAGGCCGTATCTGTAAAGAATTGATAGTATCGTACGATTCACAATGCACGCTGTCTAACTTGTGGTATGAAACGCTACCTTTCCTCGAACGTAGTGCTGGGTCTCGTTCCGTTCCATAAAACTTCATAATGTCACGGGCATCAGGATTTGTGCACACAGGCAAGGTAAGTCCTGCTATGAGGTAGGACACGATTCCTCGTTTGGGCTGTTCTTGCAAGTTGCTTGCCATGTCGACTAGCGTGTTTAAACCTTTCGGAACGTTTCACCTTCCGAACTTTGCGGAGTCATTCAAAGCCGCTTGTCCGCTTGTCGGTCCACGTTTGAGGTGTCGGACCAGTTCGGACCCTGTAAAATTTCTACACAGCCGCCGGCTTAGCTTGCATCTTATATTTTGCAATTGAAAAGTCTATGAACATGATGTAGTTCGCATTCTAGCAGAGAGTCATGCCATGAGCGTGCATAGAGATCCAGGGCTGACTCACGAACTTGTTCAAATACAAGCCCAGAGTCAGGCGCGTCGCACATTCAAAGTCCATGCTTTCTAGAGTTCTGAAAGCCCTAAGGCCGACCTTTTGCACTCGATCCTCCACCCGAGCAGTCGAACGGACGACTAATCCATTTGTGCTTCTGAAAAACCCGTATCTGGACAGGATCTTCCTTCAACGATCCAAGTGACCCGCGACGAATTTGCTCTGCCTTCAGGTTGGCAGTCGCGAGAGGTGTATATTGGCTGGAATACCCATTTCTTCTCCCTTGAACTGCGACACCTGTGCGAGCAAGATTATGTAACGGCGAAGAACATGCTCGCTCACACCACCTCAAAGTGGCTGATTCAGGTAAGATTGCGTTTTGTGACGTATCTGTCGATCGATCGCTGATCCCAGGTGAAATGGGGATTGAATATC
>JANFAA010000114.1:0-80708 GCA_024663435.1 Pisolithus sp. B1 | reverse complement strand
GCTGCAAAACGTTTCCGGTTAACCATGAAAGGACGATGAATGGTTGAAGCACCTTGCTAAGGGCGTCGAAGATAGGATTGAAATACACTAGCACCTCGCCCTTGGATACCTTCGCTATGTTGTACAGGCATTCGGCTGAAAAGTAACGAATCCTATTCTCGTGGTCCGTGAAACAAGCAAGCAATGGCTCGATGAATTTGTCCATGTATGGTGCAACGTCAAACCGAGTGCAATGGCAGTTCCAGCAAGACCAATTAGGCCACCATTTCGAATGTGCAGTGGATTAGACGAATTGCTGAACATGTCGACCAACTGGTCGATTATTTGACTGATTCGACGATGGTCCCCTTGTTGATGGCATTCCCGAACCTGCCTACACAATATGTGGGTGGATATGCACGGACCATGAACCATGAATTGCTACTTCTCGAGATCAAGTGCAGCAGCTTTGCGCTTTTCGTAGATCTTGTCCACGAGCTGCTTTGATACGGACGACTCTGGAAAGCATTGAAGATACGCGTTCGTCTTGGCGCGGTCCACTTACCCATCACTGCAGCTGGTCCAGAGGTCGCCCTGCTCTGCTCACTGTTTGCCACAGGCCTGTCACTTGCCAGCACTTGCCATTTAGGCACCCATGCATAAGTCGTCATGCTTACATAAACAACCCTGGATAATAGCTCTTAGGCGGCTTATAATTGGCCACTGGCAACTGTCACTCTCTTCGCATCACTTCCATCCTTTTCTTCAGCAGGTCCTGCGACCTGCGCAGGCCTTCGTTGTGCTTTGTAGCTGACGTTGACGACTCAAGAGATTTCCTTGTTGTCATTCGATCTCATTTTTTGTACTTCGGAACATCCAACTAGCGTCACCGCGTGCACTGTCGTTCATCAAGTATTTGCTTTCGATAAACCATGGAACACAGATCTCTTCACAGGTCAGTCAAGTCGTCTTCTCGTTGTATCTAACATTTCAAGTGTTAACGTCAATAAGCCGTAGATTGGACTCCTCTTATCAGCGAAGGGCGGCGAGCTCCAGCTGCAATCTCTCCGGACCTACAAGCAATCTTACGGCGCGCTTGAACCAGATGCTCAATTCTTCTGGCTCTGGTTTTATCCTTAGTCTTTGTCCAGGTCAACAGTACCCCATTACGGCGCCTCTTCTCCTCACTTCACCAAACCAAGAGATCAGTACTCAAGGTTATCCCACTGGAAGTGACAGGGCGACTCTGGTTGTTAGTGGCCCTGTGTTCAGCAATGGCACTGGCCACACCACGGCTGTAGATGGGACGTGTGCTAATTGTGACGGCGTCACACTACGGAATATTCAGGTGAGGCTATGTCATATACACTCGGCTTGGCATCTGGTTTCTTCACACGGATGGGAACGTTGATGATAGATCAATGGCACGAGGCTTGGCGCACCCCCTCTTAATGGAGATGCGAACATCGTGATGGGTGGTTTCCAACTCGAACCAAGTCATCGAGTACGTTCACTCCTTTGACCCGCGGTGGTTGGTCGTGCCTCCACATTGATGAGGGAAACCTAACGTGCAACAACGTTACCGTTCAAAACAATGATATCGGTCCAGCTGGTTCGGACCTCTTTCAGCAGTGGGCCGATGGTATTTCGGTTGCCTGCCGTAACAGCCTTGTCAGAAATAACATGATTAACACCCTACCGATGGAGGCATCGTGTTGTTTGGTTCTCCCGGAACGCTTGTAGAAAACAATACGATTTGGGTGGAAACGGTACGCCGTCGGGTCAAATATTCTCCTCGCACTGAGTAACTGTGATATGGACCGTTTAGAACACGTTGCTGGGCGGTATAAATATGGTCGATGTCACTCCCTTCAATGGAAATTACAGTGGCGTGGGTGGGTGACGAACAACACGATTGCCGGCGGATTCGCCAACGGAACACCTTCGGGATCCCAGACGTTGGGCACGAACAGTGATGATGTCATCATCAAGTGTGTCCACCTTGTCCCTCTTCTAGACAAGTCGACTTATTTCCACTAGAATTGGGATTGCCATAGGACCACGGACTTGGTTTGGAACTGAATACGGTAACAACGTGAGCCAAGGAGGAACGGTTCTGGGCAACCAACTTACTGGGGCGTTCAGCTACGGTATCGCCATGTCGTCCGCAAAGAATTTCACTGTTGAAAATAACGTTCTCATTGGGAACACGTCGTTTATCGGTGCTCGAGGGTCAAACTGTACAGCGAACGATCCCACGCCCTCTCCGGCTCCTTTTGTCATCGATCTGAACACAACGACACAATCGACAACGCAGTCGAATTTTACGTCGGTTGCTGATGGGGATAGTTTGACCTGTGTGCTTCCTCCTGCAGGCGGAGACTACTGGCCATTTGGGGGCAATCCCAACTCGCCCTCGTCGTCCTCATCGCCTTCGTCGTCCTCATCACCCTCGTCTTCACACTCGAACGTAGGTACCACTGTTGGTATCATATTGGGTTCTATCGCCGCTGTCGTCGCTGTCGCCGTATTCGCTTGGTTTGTCCGCAAATGGGCAATAAAACGTGCCGAAGCGAGGAAGTTTATAAACTCGACTAGACAACATTCTGGATATGTTCGGAACAAGGAACAATTCTAGCTACAGAATCAGGACTGTTTGGACATGATCTGTGTACCTGTGATACCCTACCACGCAGACATTCTACTTCTTGCGCTGTTTGTGTCCTTCCATAGTAATCCGTGCACGTTATACTGCTTCCGTTTGATGTCTGTTCATTTCCAGTACGATACTCATTTAGATTTGCGTTACTTTTGTATACTGGGTAGCACCGGAGGAAATTTCCCAGTCTAGTAGGAATACTATTATATTTGATGACTAATCTTGTGGCGCCAATCCGGGCGACTCGAAACGTTGCCACTTGCGCACTTGGGCTCATCACTCGCTCGCAGTCCCTGCTTTTCTTTTCGCCAGCAAAAAATGACGACCGAGAAAGGGTACTGAATTTTATTAGTGTTCATTGAAATTCGCTGACAGATTCTCAGCTACTTGGGCGTTACCCTCCCGATCTCAACAGCCGAGTCCAACGAACGAGAAAAGGAGGTAACTGCCACGTTAATGGAGGAACTACGGAGGCAGGGAACGTTTGAAAGTGTTGAGGAGGCTCGAACGAGGTAGGATTGATAATTGAAGTGTACACCATATTCTGGAATGGAGGTGCCGGATCTCTCTCCCAGCGAAGACCCATGCTGGTTGGAGCAAGCCGTTGGAGAGTGCGAAATGGCCATCCTATTTCAAAACGTGTACACACGACTTGACCAGCACGGATGACTAAATTTTGCGTAGGGAAATGGTATTGGGACGCGTCGCTGCTTTGGTCAAGAAGTTTGTGTATCAAGTCTCGCTCAAACGTGGACTTTCGGAGGCGGCCGCGAGCGCTGCTGGTGGCAAAATCTTCACGTTCGGCTCGTATCGACTGGGGGTTCATGGACCTGGCTCCGATATAGATACTTTGTGCGTAGTGCCCAAACACGTTTCCCGAGAGGATTTCTTCGAAGTGTTTGAGGACCTCCTGCGGAACATGGAAGGTGTCGCAGAAGTGTCGGTGAGTTGAATTGCTAATACAATGCTGGTTTTGGCGACCTTAGTGGATTTTCAGGGTGTTCCCGAGGCCTATGTGCCTATCATCAAGACAAAAATATGTGGTATCCCGTTGGATTTCTTGATGGCTCGCCTAGCCCTGTCTTCGATACCGGATGATCTCTCGCTAAAGGACGACAATTTATTGCGTAATCTTGACGAAAGATGCGTACGAAGTCTTAATGGCATGTGTCCCCACTGATCACTCGACGTCTAGCTGAAGTGACTCCAGGTTCACGAGTGAACGATGAGATTCTGCGGTTGGTCCCTAATGGTGAAGTCTATCGTGATGCATTGCGATGTATCAAGTTATGGGCGCAGCGTATGTGAGCGTTCTTCGCCATGCAGATTCTATCTCAAGTTTGTAAACAGGGAGAGCTATTTATTCGAATGTTAATGGCTTTTTTGGTGGCGTAGCCTGGGCAATACTCGTAGCTCGTATATGCCAACTTTACCCGAATGCTACCGCCGGAGCTATTGTCAGCAGATTCTTTATCATTATGTACCAATGGTAAGATCGTTCTCGATCGGATCGATAACATTGCCTAATTCATGGATAGGACATGGCCTCAACCGGTACTCCTGAAGCAGATCGAGGAGGGTCCACTACCCGTTCGTGTGTGGAATCCAAAAGTACGTGTTTGAGTCAGTGTGTAGAGGATTTTCACTCAAGCGTACCGTCAGTTGTACCCGGCAGATCGGGCGCACAGGATGCCAATTATCACTCCTGCCTATCCTGCCATGTGTGCTACTCACAACGTTACAGCTTCGACGCAAATGATTTTAACCGAGGAATTCAAAAAAGGTACTCTTATGCATGATCGCGCTTAACTTAATTTTATGGGCTCAATACATCAAGGTGCCGATATTGTTGACAAGATCATTGTCGGAACTGCGACTTGGGCAGACTTATTTGTCAAGCATGATTTCTTCCATAAATACCGATATTACTTGCAGATAGTCGCATCCACCGAGGACCCCGATCTACAAATTAAATGGTAAGGACCGAGTTTCGATGAGGGTTCTGTGTATATATCTTCTGCAGGGCGGGGACAGTGGAATCCCGATTACGTCAGCTCGTGATGAAACTCGAGTTCGTGGACACGCTCATCTGTGCACACCCGTTCATCAAGGGCTTCAACCAAATTTCTTATTGCTTATCGCAAGAAGAAATGAACCAAGTTGCCGAGGGCCAAATCTCCGAAGCTATTGCTAAGAGAAACACGGCCAATATAGAGGGCAGTCCAGACAGCAAAACTGTTTATTCGACCACTTTCTTTATCGGTCTCCTTATCCAGCCAAAACCAAGTGCGTCTCTACTCTTGTCAACCCCCTCGTTTCTTGACATTTGTTTCTTGCCCGTTGGGTGGGAAGGCGGCTTTTCCGGACCTCGAAAACTAGATATTTCATACCCTACTACAGAGTTCATAAAGCTTGTGAAGATGTGGGAGAAATACGATGAAGACACGATGGGGATTTACGTGCGATACATGAAGAGGTAAGGATTATGAGCGTAACTAACGGACACCCCACTCTCATGAACGCTCGTCTTTAGCTCGGGGCTTCCAGAATATGTATTCGACCTGGCTGAACGGCAACAGAAGCGACCTCCCAAGCGGCCATTAACTAGCAGGGTGCGTGTTCGCACCTTTGACCATAACGGTTCACTGTTAGTGTTGATTACCACTTACCGATTAATATGAAGGCGTCGGGCAGGCCAAGTAATGAATTGCCGGATATGCCGAATAAAAGGCGACGGTTTGTATTGTGTCTCCCGGCGTAGAAGTCCACTGATCCTACTGGTCTGGCTCGTCTACCAGGACCGAGGTTACTCAAGATGACGATGAAAGTGCGATACCTGGCTTGTCTATGTCGACATCAAAACATCATGATCATCGGCCCGAATTTACCCCGTCTGTGAACTCCGTCCAACATCCTTTTGGTGAACACGCCGTATCTGCTACGAGTGCCGTCGCCACACAATGAAACGACATAGCGCTGCAAGTCTTCGGGTGCATCAAGGGAGAACTGATATAGCAACAATTCTGGAGTTATCCATACTCCTTTTGAGCCTACTGGAGATATCATTCTTCCGCTAGGCGCCCTTTCACTGGTTTATTCATATCATTTTACAGGCTCCAGGATGAAGCGTTGCAGAAACAGGCACCCTAATGAAAGTGAGGTGACGTTGGTACCTATACGTGGAGAACATTATAACCCCCCGACTTTCTCTTCAATTCATCTTGGGACTTTAGTTTTCTCTTTTTCTCGTACACATTACTACATTTCGGTGCCTTTGTTTCTTGTATTCTGACAAGCCTCGCATAAATCAAGACACCGGAGCTGTAACGTAGGGTTCAACTATAAAATACTTTCTTGCAGCTAGGAGTGACGTGCAAAGCATATGGAGTGCAAGTGGCAATGTCCGAGATACACATCACATAACGAGTGTAACTATCGGTCATGTATTGGCTCTGCCGTAGTATCCGAATTAGGAATGGGAAGGCGAGACAGTCGGCGTATGCTCAGGTTACGATGAGGTTGGTCGCGTTCGCTTTGCGGTGAGTTTGGGTCCCGCACACCCATAGTGAGCTTTGAGCCAAGCGCAGCGAAGTTGAGGTAGGCACCTATTTTGAAGTCATCTGTTTTCCATAGCCGCTGGTAGATATAGGATTCGGTCATTTGTGAGGACGTCGAGGAAACGGGTGAAAGGGAAGCGTGCGGGGTGCGTAGCCAGAACCGAAGTCTGTGTGATGCTCCATGCGGCATTGAAACGGCAGGTATAGAGCTGGGGGGAAGAGGAAGATCAGCGGGCATCTCACCAGCTACGACAGTGGCCTCACTAAATCATGAATGTGATGGTCTGCGGCTCGCAATCTAATTTGAGGTGGTATTCGTCGAACAGAATGCGACCCACACCTCCCGCCTCATAGTCAAGGGACAAGGCGTAGATACCGACATCGACGAGACGCCACCTGTTACAAGAGGGAGTCATCGTGCATAGATTGGATTCGAGAGACAACAATCATCGTACCTCACAATAAAGCTGACGTGAGCACGACCGACGATAGCCTGGTATATGAGCATGTCTTGCGTAGCGTTCCGAAGGATGGCGAATGAGGCGTCTGCAATAGAGCGGAAGTCCGGATCTCGGCCTATCCATAGGTCATTATCACCAAATATCCGATGGTCAATGCCCGCTGATCTGAGCCACACGCGAAGGTGATGTAGACAGCCAACAGGCAGCGAAGATCTTGGAGGAAAGACACTACAAGGTATACATTCAGTCTTTGCTGCATAATCAGGAGAGCTTGCCCCACAATACCGAAAATTCAAGTCGTCGCGGATCAATGGAAAGTCTTAACGTGACAGGTTTGCATATGGCACGTTCTACACGACCTGCTTTCAACATGATCGAAAAACTGTAGTAGTTTTGGCGATCTGCATCTGCCTCTACTCTACTTGGGTCAATGCGCTGTCGTCGTGCATGTAGGACAGGAAAAACCTACACAATAGTGATTTGTATTGGAGCATCCCCAACACAGAGGGAATAGACATAGGTCAGAACATCCGATAGAGCTTCCATGTGTAAGAAAGATTGATTAGAACTTGAAAGGGACGCGGGGTCAGTAGATATAGGCGGATAGATGATGGTTGTCACCACATTGAGTTGGACGAAGTATGCGAAGGCAGTCCACGGGGATGTCTATCGCCGTGAAGTCCCATATCAAGCGCCCCGTTTGTTGGGGAAATCAATCGGTGCAGAATCGGAGCCACAGGAAGGCGTACCGGTGGGGCCCTACAGGACTCGAACTAATAGGGCTTGGTTGGCTGATTGCTTCGTAGACAGGGAGGAAAGGTTCCTCGTCGTCTAATACAGCAGAACCGGGGCCAGGAGTAGTATCTTGTCTCATAACCTGCCAAATGCTTGTCCGAAATCTATGAGACATTATTGTCGAAGGTGTGCCGGACTAATGGGAATAGGAATAGTTCAGCGGTAATTGAAGAGCTGATACTGGCTTCCTGTAACGTTACGGGAGCGCTAAACCCAAGTTATATCACCATTGACTGATTTGACTGACGACAGTTGATGCCACGAGGGACGTGCAGGATAGGTTTGTGCAATCAGAATCTCCCACTTGCCTTGATCGTTCGTGAGCACCACTCGAAAGTGCAGCGGATGTTAATGCCCGCGTTCACTGGGTGGGATTGATATCAAATAAGGGAGGCTGTGAATTGTTGCACTGAACCTGTGTGCGTGCGACGTGGTGACAGTCAGGCATGTAGCACCGGCGAGAGTCTAATATTACAACTTGGCAGAGCAGAGTAATATCGCCGGAAAAGGAAGGTGCCTTCATGAATCTCGTCCGCGCATGTCCATGGCAGGCCCAGTATCAGTGGAAGTTGCGGGAGCTCTGGAGAATTAAAGGGCTGCGAAGCATCCACAGACAGCGCGAAAGAGTGGAGGACAGGAGGTGGCCAGGCTGGGAAGTCGTCGTTGGCATTGAAGTGCACGCCCAGATCAAGTCCCGGAAAAAACTGTTTTCTGGTGAGTGGAGTTGGGCTCGAACTGCCTTTGCGGCGGTACTGAGAACGTTCAGAGGCCAGGACGGCTCATACCAACGATGCCCCCAACACGTCCGTGTCCTGCTTTGATGCAGCACTTCCTGGAGCGCTGCCCGTGAGCGATCACCTGCTTTGCACACACGCCTGCTGAGTCGAAAGATAGACCCTAAATTCAAAATGTGTAGAACTGGCCGTTCGCACTGCGCTAGCCCTGAATGCACATGTCCAGCGACGTTCAGCTTTCGACCGGAAACACTATTTTTATCCTGATCTTCCCTCTGGCTACCAGATCACTCAGCGATATGGTGAGCAATGTCTGCACGACTTGACTGACTCACACAAATGAACATGTTCCAGCACCGCTGGCGAGAGGCGGTCATTTGAGGCTCTCCCGTGGCGATGTCACTGTCCGTATCACGCAATTGCAGTTAGAACAAGTGCGTAAACTTCTCGCTCTTCTCCTTATGTCCTTCTCGATGAACGGTTGACAGGACACTGCCAAGTCAACGTTCCATGCTGGCCGACGCGTTTCACTTATAGATTTGAACCGGGCCGGATCTGGCCTGATGGAAATTGTTTCCGAACCCGACATGAGGTGACTCCCCCTCGGCCCGTTTCTTTAGAAATATCACGTTCCAACCTGGTTAGGTCGCCGGAAGAGGCAGGGGATTATGTTCGAACTCTGCAGACATTGTTACGTGCAGTTGGATCCAGCGATGGTAGCATGGAACTCGTATGTGTAAATTTATATTCGGGAGCTAATAGCGATGGTTCATACTTCAAGTTGTTAGGGCTCTTTGCGGTGTGACGTCAATGTCTCAGTGAACCGCTACGGGCAACCCCCTGGGACGCGGTGTGAAATCAAAAACTTGAATAGCATCAAATTCGTGATGACAGCCATTGGTCTGTGTGATCACCCCACGCGCGAGGACGATGTTGACCATCTTTTCTAGCCTCCGAAGTCTTCCGTCACATTGAACTTCTGGAGAGTGGTCGAACAGTCACTCAAGAAACACGTGGGTTTGATGAGAACAAGGCGGAGACGTTTAAGCTACGGAGTAAGGAAGATTCGCCAGATTATAGGTACATGCCCGACCCTAATCTTCCACCTC
Organism: Pisolithus sp. B1; assembly: GCA_024663435.1. Classification (NCBI taxonomy): domain Eukaryota; kingdom Fungi; phylum Basidiomycota; class Agaricomycetes; order Boletales; family Pisolithaceae; genus Pisolithus; species Pisolithus sp. B1. Next base: position 71,414 of record JANFAA010000114.1, on the reverse strand, counting down.
TACTTCTCTCTGAGGTGAGTGCCGTGAATCAGTGCCGGAATGAACATAATATCCACATATGATCCTGAAGGAATACATTGAGCGCGTGCGGTCCTCGATGCCTGAGCTTCCCAGTGAGACGCGCGGGCGCCTTCTTTCCATGGGCTTGTCAGAGCGCGATGCAGACGTTCTCATGACTATCGACTCTGGGCGTGAGGTCGGATTTGATGGAGAGATTGGAAAGGGCGCCGTTGCCTACTTCACAGATCTTGTTCGTGAGCGGGATCCCAAGATAGTAGTAAACTGGTATGCTGCGACCTTTACTGTCTTTACACTTGAAGCCCAACACGTTTCATATAGGATGATCCACGACCTCCTTGGCCAGCTGGCGTCGCGAAAGGAGACTTTCAGCGACAATCCCGTGTCAGTAGAACACATGGGCGAACTCATAGACATGGTGCAAAGTGGCAAAGTGACAGGTGAGTCTTCCATACGGGAGTTAATAGCGACTCCCAACAGTTGTGCCCAGGTACATCCGGCAAGACGCTTCTACGCCACATGATAAGCCGCAGGTCACCGGATTGCCCTTCAAAGCTAGTCAAGGAATTAGGTCTTGTCGCACTCTGTGAGGATGACTCTTCGATGGTCGAAGAGTGGTGCTTGGAAGCAATTAAAGAGCTTCCCCAACAAGCGGAGGCTGTGAGGAAGGGGAATCTCCCCGTTTTAAACAGACTTGTTGGGAAAGTCATGAAGTTGGGCAGAGGACGAGCAAACGTAGAGACAGTACGGACGTTGCTCTTGGAGTTACTGAGGGAGAGTTAACGGGCCTCCATGCAGTGCCCTCTTTTCAGTGTAACGCGATACAGATACGCTACTATACATATACTCTTGCAGTTGATGCAAATTTGGTGACCCAGTCCTAGGGGTCTGATTTGTTCAACACCGCTACCTCTAGCTTAGTCCTCAACCCTCTCCACTTTGTTCCAGCTCCTGCTTTTTGACTAGCTTCGACGGGCATTTCAGATAAAACCTTTGCTATCCAGTTGGCGTCCGTCAGGGGAGTTAAATCATTGCGCCGAGGCAATTGCTTGAACTGGGTTAATCGGTGAAACGCACGCACAACAATTGCACCTACCCGTTTCACGCGATCGTAGGGAGCCTCCCATCCACTTACCTGGCGTACGACCAATGGTGGATTGGAAGAAAAGGAGTGGTATATCCGTGTATCATGTACTCGGAAGAGAACGTTATCCACTCGCAAGATAAACCGTGCAAGGATGAAAAAACACGTTGGCATAACGCGCTGTTGGGTGTGAGTTACCTGACGGGTACGGTAACAAGGTGAACTGACTATTCTGACGAGCAGGTTGGACGACCCGTTATCGTGTAGCTCGTCCTCGTATAGTGGTATCTCCGCATAAAATAAGATCGGATCGGGACGTGTGAGTTCAGCAAGAGGAATGTCGTGTGTACTGTCTTCGGGATTGGCATCTTCCCAGGACGCTGACGATGGAGTCTCTGAACGTTCCGTTTCCGTGTTAGGATGGTGACCAGAGTAAACAGAAGTGTACGTCCAATCGTAGGGTTTGGCCGCCACTGTGGTGGGCAAAGGCAAACTTGTACCCGGGTCTGTGCTGGTGAGAGGTGCTCAATGACTGTCAGTTGGGCCGATGCCGTCTATCGCCTTACCGGCTCTTCAACCAGGCATCGGCATATCCAACCTTGACACCCCCGTCGCCATCCTGGAGTTCACCTCTCCTGACTCCCATCAACGCGCCTCTAGCATCAAAAGTCAACTTCCAGGCCGACGTTCGATGTTCCAAGGTCAGATAGTTGCTTCCGAATGTCATTTCTGGAAGTGTAAACCCAAGGTGGTTCTGGAGTGCGTCACACTCTGCCGCATTCGAGATTGAGTTGGTGGACGCTGTAATGAGCCAGTCATGGATCTCTATCGCACGCGAGTTCGGTGTTTCCGAGAGCTTGTGCTGTGGCACTGCGACCGCTGCAGCCATGACTGGTTGCAGGTAATACATGCCCGAGCGTCATCGAAATTGAAATGTCATCGGAGTTATAAAATTGATTATTTTACATTTGTATCCTCTAAAATAAATGCAAAATAAATCCTACTGACGGCCAACGATGATGGAGGAATCACGCTCGTCAACGCCAGAGGCACCCCCGCAAGACTTGTGGTCCTCAATATTGGACTCAGTGTCCTCTACGCGGTCAATACCATCGAAGCAAGTCCTTATCCTAGGTCAGCCATCAAGCGGAAAGTCACTTCTCGCCTCCGCCCTGCTTCAGAAACCCGTGTCCGATGACAGCAAGGAGGAATCGCGGACTGATTTTGCACTGGGATATGACTGGTCAGATGTGAAAGACGGTGATGAAGGTGCGTTTCTTTGTCTGTGAACTGCAATGAGGCAGTTGACGAGCCGTTCGGCAGATACCCTCGCACGGTTATCCGTGTACACCGTGCCTTCAGATGCGAAGGCCTACAGCGCGTTGCTGCCCCACTTTTTGCCATCAAAGAACGTTCTGCCTCATACCACCGTTATGATAGTGTTGGATTGGACGCGTCCCTGGACATTCGTGGAGGAGCTGGAGACGTGGCTTAAGTGGGTGGAACAATGGGCTAAGGGGGATGGATCTCGTGAAGTCGAAATTGTGAGAGAAGAGAACCGCGAGCGTCGTATGTGTGTCTTTCATACGTGAGGTCATCTCTTCACGGTAACACAGTGCAGGTGCACCTACAGCATTACACAGAGCCTTCCACAGACACACTGCCTGCCACCTCGAATCTAACGTCAAGTACCGTCCTTCCGCTGGGTCCCGGGACTTTCACCCATAATTCAGCGGGCGTGCCAATCGTCGTGGTGTGCACCAAGGCGGATCTAATTGATGAGGGCAGTAACCTGATTGGACCAGGCACCTCGGGGATGGGTGGGATGGTCAAAGGAAAAGGTGGAGAGTGGGAGGAACGGACAGACAGTATTATGCAAGTTCTTAGGACCATATGCTTGAAATGTGAGCGGATAGTTGTTGTCTTCTTTGCCCGAGCCTTGCCAATCCGTCCCTCAGATGGCGCTGCATTATTTTATACGACCCCACAGCCAAGTACATTACAAGTCATACGGCAATATACCCTACATCTTCTTTTTATCCCTCCAGCACCATCCCCCGGCGTCTCGGCAGGAGTAGAAGCACCTGCATCGATACGGAATCCTTTCGTGTTTCACCACAAGCCAAATACCCTAGACCGCGACCGAATCGTAGTTCCCGCTGGGTGGGATAGCTGGGGGAAGATTACCGTTTTACGGGAAGGTTTCGAGGCAAAGTCATGGGGTGAGGCTTGGGACACTGATATTGAGGCCAGCGAAGGGGAAAGTGAGGAGGCAAGCGGCGCAAAGCGGATGTACCGGTCCCTGGTACCAGATCAAGGGGAAAAGGCAAGTCCATTCGGTACGAGTCAATCACGATGCCTAAGTCTGCCATTCAGCTACCCCCACTACCGCCATTCAACGCGCCGATGGCCGAACAAGCATTCCTTGCCAAGCACTATGACGAGAACGCCAAAAAGCCAGATCGCGATCCTCGAGGCGCATTCCGCAACCCCGCCGAGAGTGCCACGGCGGGTATTGTCGGACCCATGGGAAGCAGCAGTTTCAGCCTTCCGACTGTCGAGCGGGCACTTTCCGAGATGGAAGCTAGCATGGGTGGCAGCGCTTCGCTGAGTGCCAGCGTGAATGGGGACACTACGCGGAAGTTGTCACGGGGAGGAACTCGGCCAACCTCTGGATTATCCATTGGTGCACCAGGGGCAGGTACTGCTGGCCGTACATCCACCTCTCCGACATTGGGAACTTCAACCAACGCAACTGGTGGACAAACACAGCATGAGGTACTACAGAACTTCTTCCAGAGTCTGTTAAGCTCCAAAGACCGTGCTGGCCAAAGCGCTGCAGCTTCGCGCACCGCAGCAACACAGTCCCCGAAGGCGAATGGAAGTGCAGACGATACGAGTTGAATCGTTCACACTTATTGTACGACTGTCATCCCCTTTTGAATTATAGTCCTTGCATTTTTCTCTTTTTTTTTCTTGACCAGTGCTGTGTTTGAAATTTGTGGGCAGTGCATTGTTTGTGTGGGACAAACAAGGAACAATAATTGATCCCTATTACCATCCCTCAAGGCCTCAAGCCACCGAGTGTGGCAGAGCAAAGATTTCCACACCGCTCGGGTCGTGACTGAACATTGCACTTCAAAGTCTGAAGCCAGCCGTTGGGCTCAGCTCCGCACCTAGAATTGGGTAGGCAACATGGGAAAATGGTGCAGAATTCGTACCTTATCGTCACGTCAACTAGCGCAAGTTAACTCTCGTATTTCTTCGCAGGACTGCCGAACACTATGATAACGTTTTGGGTGCAAAAATGAGGAGTTTAGTGTACGCTCGTCCCCTATCTTGCGTCTGATATCGCAGGTTAAACGAAAACGGCTCTCATAGCTCTGGCGCGATTAAGCGCGCTCGGCTGGAAAAAGTAGAACCTATGATAAGCTATGAAACTTTTGTCGAGGACCTAGATCGCGGCGACTCGTTTACCACGTCTCTTATCGAGGTTCTGGTGAAGGTGCGCAGCCAGTTCTGTGTCTTAGGGGTTTGTTTATTGAAGTGGGGAACACATAGGAGATTGCCGAGCGTCGATTTCGCCAAAATACTGGAGATCGTGGTCTCATAGCCGATCGTACTGCAAGGTCGTTGCGGAGGCTTTCGAGTCCCGCAGCGGTATACCGTGAACGTGGGTTAGGACGCGGAACGGGTGGTCGGCGGGCTTTGGACCCCACTGACTACCTATCTCAACCCCCTGAAGAACTGGACGTCGACGACGACGACGACGAACTGGGATCGTATAATGCCTTTGTGCCCGTCGTTGAAGGCGCTCGCCTAAACACTGACTTGTATGAGGCATATCGCTCTCAACACAGTTGGTCGAATTCCTCGATACCGTATGTGTACAGTATCCCTCACGCCTCTCCCCCATTGTCAGTACCTTCCACCGAACCTCCCACGAGTGATAGGGTGTTACCTCCCCTGATCGAGGCACCACCGAGGGCGAACGTGTGGTTACCTCCAGCTAGCGGTCTCCTCCATGGTTCCTTGTCAAGACAAAATAATTCTATCCGGAGGCCCGCAAGAAGTCGGGCGACGGACTTCAACGAGTTCACCACTCAACGACGCAGCTTAGCACGTCAACTTACTGTTGACGATGATCCAGCGACTCGCCCGGAAGGTCCGAGTGGGACTACACTATCGGACAACTCGACATACAATCTTCGGTCCGATGACATATCTTCGACGTCTCGCACGTCTTCGCAAGCAAGGCGATTCTTCCCATTTGGTAGGGCAAGACGTTTTGAAATCATTCCTTCTTCTAGATCGGCCCCAAGTGTTACCGAAGACTGGCTTTTCCCTTCTCCACCTGGGTGGACTAGCGCTTCTGAGAGAGCGGAGAGTATGCGCACAGACGACGACCGCAGTGACGAGCGTTCCCAAGCACCTCGTCTCCGCCGTGGTGGCCTGCGAGCGCCGGAGGCAATGCTTCCGCGTACTGGATTTTCACCATGGTTAGGTCTGCCTCCACAGGAGGAGCCATCTATTATTGGGAGAAGCTTGGAGGATGGTGAGAATATGTCACCGACGGAGCAGACAGACCCTGTTATTCCAAGACCTGTTTCGGCTTCCGAGATCGCCGCGCAGTCCATTGGAAGTTCGTAGACGCTTATATATATATTTATATTGCTTTCCATATCATGTTTTTCTTACATGTACCCTTGGATATGATGTCAAATGGTTTCCATGCTGCATAGCAAACATCGACTTTGTCGATTTCACTATCGACAGTGTAGTCACGACCGCAGGGAATTTGGATCGGAGTGGAATGCATGACAAGGCACTAGCTACGCTTCCTCTGTTTTCAGAGGTGCAGCTCAAGCTAAGCCGTACTCTCGACCTGAGTTCCCTGCTCGCCTTTGATAGCCTCGGCAATGTCACCCGCACTGCCCAGCCCTTGAGTATTTGCGACTATTTCAATGACACTCGCGAGCCCAGTTTTCCAGGCAAGAAGCCGTTTTTCGAGTGCCTCCCATTGTTCGCGTTCAAATTTGCGTGCAGACGAGCGGACCACGTGAAGCGTTTGGGTCGCTTGAGACAGTTTTCCAGAAACTAATCCAGCACGGATCACTAGTTGTCCCTCGGAATGAGTACGGATGGTAACCCAAGCGTAGAAGACATACCGTCGATGGACCATTTTTCCACATCTGATGGGCTAACCTGCAAAGTCGAAGCTATTTGCGAGTATGGCAGGTCACGACCGATGTAGTCGAAGGCAAGGGATGAGAATGCAAGAAGTCGGATTTTCTGTTCCAATTCTGAGCGATCAAGGTCTGCATGACATGAGAACGTCGCCTATCGGATCCCGTTAACGGAAAGAGACTTACAGTAAGCATCGAGGATGGCAGGGTTGTTGTCCGCCCAGGTTTTCAGTTCCGGAAACCCACTGTCGAGGAATATCTGAAGCAACGGGAAGAGCTCGTGGTCTTTCGCAGCTATCACAGCCTCTAGTTTGCACAGCGGCTGGAAGTCGAAGACCTTTGGTTGACGAAGGGCAGCAGCGATGGCATCGACAGCTGCCGACTGGCGCAGTTCGGACGATGGAGGGAGGGACTGAACATACATTAGTCTATAGTCGTAGGCTGTGTCCCTTTTGTAAGGATCGTAGATGAGGAATGGTATGCCAAAAAGGAATGGATGACAGACATACGGTCGACCAGATTGCACCAGTATGTCTACAATGAATTTAAGGAATTGGCTTTTTTCTTCATCAGAAACATTCCATTCTTTTAGGTACCGGTCTATGTCCTGTTTTGAAAACGGTACAATGTCGAGTTGGCCGTTGGACACAGCGAGTTCCAGAAGGGTGGTGTATATGGGAGGGCGAAGAGCGGATGTTCTTGGTGTGGCGTTGAATAGATTTGATAGGCTGAGAGGAGGTCAACGACAAGAAGACGAACACAAGTCAATGTTTCCATACACACGATATTTTACCAATGATTGCTCCGAAGGTGAGGCAGAAAGGATGCTCAAGAGGGACGTTACATGCTGACTTATTTCCGGAGAGGAGTTGGGCCACAGGGAGAGCAGATGTGCGAATAGTAGATTGAAGAATCCCTCAATTTCTGTGTGCAGCCGTTCAGGAGCTATTTTCACGAATATGTCTGTGGGCCAAAGACATGCCTTGCTCCGTTCCCTCTCCTACCCCCTTCGCGTTATCGAGCACTAGCTTGAGAGCTGATCGCCGATGATCAATGTCAATCTCTGCTGGCTTTTCGTCCCCCTCGATGCCCACAACGTTCTTGAAAGATTGCAATACCGAGGCGCGCTCATCATCGGGCCTACCACGCGTGGTGTATTCCAAGAGCTCCTGAATCTGCGCAGGATGATATGAGTGCACTAAGAGGAAGAAACGAGAATATCCACCTGCTCTTCGAACGTTCCCTCCGCAAACACGGAGACAGAATCTGTTACGAACATTTTGTTGGCTCTTGCTGATATTTCTTCGCCTACGTGCTACGCGGCATCGGCGTGCAGGATATTGAACAAACAGGGACAAATAGTGACACGCGGTTATCTTATCTGTGTGCTCGGAACCAGCGTCGATATGTAGCGTGTATTGGCAGTCTGAGAGTCCCCTGGTAACAGGCACTCCTTTTTTTTTTCGTCGTGCGTGCTATACTACATAGTATGAGCGCTGCTAGGGCATTTCAGGCGGGTTCTTTCGTTGTTCTCAAGCGTCGTGAAGTTACCACAAGTTACAACAAGGGTGGCCGTCCTGGGAAGCCTAGCCCGCCGAGCAGTTGTCAGGTTTTATATAGGCTCGATCGGCGCCGGTTGACCGAGCAGGGATAGTGGTACACTTTTCTACTCCATGATCTTAGACTGCCAGCGGGAGGTGATATGTGCATCACATCGTCGAACTTGAGTATTTCAGGGGGACTGGCTGTAGGTAAGTAAAGTATGTAAGGGATCTCGAAACTTTCGACCGACAGGCACCAACAGCTGTTCATGCTCAACGTCAACTCTCTCTCACGCATTCTTTTTTCCCCCTTCCTCACCCCGGCACGGATATTCTTCGGGTCCTGCAAGATTCTTCGATCGATAATGTCTCGCTGGCATCACACGCCTTCGGACTGGTCAGGAGCAGACAACCACGACCTCTGGCCATTCATAGAACACACTTCGCTTCCAGTTAAATAGTTTCTATTTGTAGGTTCCCCGCGCCGAACGGATATAAGAAGGTGTGTACATGGTCCTCCGCAGGTGTCGTTCGCCAGACGTTCCGCTGGAAACTGGAGTAGGTCCACCACCAAGCCCTACGATGAGATCCTTGTCCTTGCTGCTGCTTAGCCTCGTGGTGACGCTGGCAGGAGCTGCTTCATACAAGGACAGCCCATTCAAGGTCAAGGAAAGCATCGTGGCGCCGCCGCGTGCTTGGGTCGAACACGCTCCTGCCCCTTCGAACCATATCTTGGAACTCAGGATCGCTCTTCCCCAGCCATACTCTCCTCTTCTGGAGAAGCACCTCTGGGAAGTTAGTAACCCCAGTCACAAACGCTATGGGGACTACCTGTCAAAGCAGGAGGCCGAAGCCTTCTTGACCCCACACCCTGACACCATCGATACCGTCAGCGAGTGGTTGGCGTCCTATGGTATTTATGAGGAACATCTCCTCCATTCTTCTGCTCAAGACTGGGTCACTGCCCGCGTTCCCGTCAGTCTAGCTGAGGAAATGCTTGACACGGTAAGGGGGAACGATCCGTAAACCTGGTTCTCCGTCCCGCTGACATTATGATACAGAAATATCACGTCTACCGTCACTCAGAGACAAGTGAACATATCGTCAGAACAACGAGCTATAGTCTGCCAGAAGTCCTGCACGATCACGTACAATTCATACAGCCAACCACGATGTTCGCTCGGTTCAAAGCGTTCAGTAGCACTCTGCATTGGACGACAGTTCCAGTGGGCGATGCCAGCACAAGCGGTGCTATCACAGGTCCCGCCGGAAACCAGGTCGATGCTAGCTGCAACCAAACGGTAAGCGATCCCCGTAAATTCTTGGGAACCATGGCAACGCTGCTTCCTGTGCCCAGATAACCCCTACATGTCTGCTGCAGCTGTATAATGCCGTTGGTTATGAGACCTCTGCAACCAATGGCAATCAGATAGGCATCACTAGCTATCTCGGCCAAAACGTCAATAATCACGACCTACAGCAGTTCTTTGAAACGTATGCTCCTGCGGCCTCTGGGTCGAACTACACTATCATTTCTATCAACGGTATGGGGTGCTCTTCCTGCGGCGCCGTCCTACCAGCTCTTAATTCCCCTAGATGGCCAGAATAACCAAAGCATTGCAGCCGCAGGGCTGGAGGCAGACCTGGATGCCCAGTATGCATTTGGACTGACTTACCCTACCCCCAGGACCTTATACACCACTGCTGGCTCCCCACCTTTTGATCCCGACCCACGTGTCCCAAACAATACCAATGAGCCGTATAGCTATGTAAGTGCACACTCTAAATCTCCGTGCTTTATCTCACCCGAAGGACGTCAGTGGCTGGAATACGTGCTCTCAGCAGAGAACTTGCCTCAAACGATATCTACCAGTTATGGTGACGATGAACAGACAGGTGGCTCTCTTACATACATGATCTTCATACGGAGTGCTCATATGTTACACAGTCCCCGAGTCATATGCAAATCGTGTGTGCATGGGGCTTGCTGCACTTGGTGCACGTGGTGTCTCCCTTACATTCTCTTCTGGTGATTATGGTGTTGGGGACGGCGACTCCAACCCAGAAACCCAGTTGTGCTTCAGCAACGACGGTCTGAATACAACTATGTTCATCCCGGCGTTCCCAGCATCCTGCCCTTTGTGAGGTTTACCTCGAGATTGCGGAAATTACCACCTCACGCAAAATATTTCGTCAGCGTTACAACCGTCGGCGGCACCATCTATATACCCGAAACAGCCGCCTCGTTCTCTGGGGGAGGATTCAGCAACTACGTGAGTGTAGTCCTTGTTTGGCGATGGTCCATATGTTAATGGGCGATTAGTTCTCTCGACCTTCTTACCAAGACCAAGCGGTTTCCGATTACTTGTCGAAACTTGCGCCAGGCACATACGAAGGTTTGTATAACCCGTGAGTACACTCGCAATCGTCCGTCTTACGGGCTTGCATCTCATCACTCCGACGACAGAGATGGGCGTGTAAGCTTTCACAGCTGGAAGAGCATGTTGTCACCAGCTAACGCGACCTTCACGATTAACATAGGCTTACCCTGACGTGTCTGTACAATCGGACTGGTTCATCGTAGCATATCAAGGTCAATTTGGCTATGTTGGAGGTACCTCGGCGTCTAGCCCAACGTTCGCATCAATCATTGCCATGGTGAACGATGCGCGCATTAGTGCGGGGAAGAAGGGTCTCGGTTTCCTGAATCCATGGCTATACTCCGTGGGTTATGCGGGTTTGAATGATATTACGACGGGCCATAACCCGGGATGTGGTACGGAAGGCTTTAATGTAAGTACATGATCGAGCAGATATTTCCCCTCCCTCTGGGCTGATGTACGTGATACACAGGCTTCCATCGGTTGGGATCCGGGTGAGTCGCTTGAAGCGTTTCACTATTTAAATTGGAGCTCATCACCTGGTACAGTTACTGGGCTCGGGACACCGAATTTCGAGACATTAAAAGAGCTCGCATTGCAGCTTCCATGATCTAACGTCATGGCGAGCACCGATTGCAGTGACAGACACTTTTTTCGAATAGTCCCTATTAGAATTGCATTATTACATACAAACATATTGTGAGGGCCCCAATAATAGATGTTAGGACACTAGTACATATTCTGAGAATTATCTTCGCATTCTCTTCTTAAATCTTTCCATAACCTGGGGAGAAGCGCTGAGTGACAGGCAAGAGGTCAACGCAGTGTTCTACGTACAATATCGTCTGTGGCCATCTGTGGCCGGTCGTGGCGGGGCCGACGCTCATCCGGTACAGGTAGCCCCATGGCCTGCAACTTCGCATTTCGCATGATTTCCGCGTCGGATTTCTGCTTGATGTGCGGGCGATAGACTGGACACGAGCCCCTGGTTTCAGAAGAGAGAGAAGCCGATGGAACCTAGTAAAGAAGCTTACACCGTGTCGCGACCAGATGTTCCTCGTCGTTGTCCACTTTCTTATCCTCTTTACGCTCCTCGGCGACCTGACGTTTCGCTTTCTCCGTCTCTTCTATATTCTTGAGTCGAGTGCTATAAAAGGCGTCAGCGCTCCCGGAGATACATACCACGGGGAGGGAACGTACTCCATGCCGAGATCAACCTCGGGTATAGCTGTGAGCATGGACATACTAGCGGTAACGTTCCCTTCATTCGCAGCCTTCTTCTCTATCTTCCACCGCTCAGAGAGCGTGAACTCGTCCTGAGCGTCGGCGTCTCCTGACTTGGACTCCGAAGGGTCTGGCGGTCGACTGCGGATCTTCAGGTTCTCTTCGATATATGCCATCCTGCACAACAGATTCATACGATGGCATCGAAAGATGGGAGAACGAGGGGACATACATGTGCTTGTCCACGTCCACTGCATTAGTCTGCTGGGTGAAATTGTTGGTTCTGACGGCACGCCTGGCCTTGGCATCGACGCCACCATCTTCGCTGTTCAATTGTGTTAGAAAAACATAATGCCCTCCAGATGCTTGACATACTCGTCCACTTTAGCCCCCGGTTTCAATCCACCCGTTTCATGGTGCTCGTCCTCGTCAATATCACGCCGCTTCTTCCTCTTTGTATCCCCCTTGGAAAGCTTCTGTACGTCGATGCCCTGTCTCGATTTGCGTAGTTTGCGAAGTTCGAGGAGCTCAGAAAGTCTGCCATGGCATGCGTAGTATTGTGATAAGAGAAGTGTCGTTGGACTGTAAACTGTAATAAAACGCACGGAAGTGATTTGTCTTCTTCTTCGTCTGCAGAGCCCTGTTGGGTGTCCTGTGAGCCGTTGATTTCCTCCGATGTCTCTCTGACGCGAACTTGCGGTCGAGTGCGTCTCTTGATCATGGATTGGCCGATGAGTTGAAGTACAGCAGTGTTCAAACTAACGTTCACTTGTTATCCCACGCCCAAGCTACAGAGCACCTCTACCTTTCACGGGCCGGAGTACGTGTAAATCCAGCATCGTCACGCATCTATGTGGGTGTATGCAAATGGTACAGATCGGAATAATGATGCCTTGTGCACCCCAGAGTGGTGCTCGTCCCCATCCACAGGGTTCCCGCTTTGACTTACGTTGATCACACCACGACCGAGTCCACCACAATCCATTCCCAGGCACGCCACAACGCGAAGATGTGCTTCCATAGAGTTACGTTCGTGTCGGACGCTCGTTCAATGAGGGGCCCGACGATCACGCGACCGGCAGGACGTGTGGCCCTTGATACGTAGGTCCCTGTGAGACAGTGGAGCGTCTTGTCCAGTGTGGGCGTACGTATGAAGTATGGTCAGTCTGATCTTTGATGGAGGATGGTTAATTCTCCCGGGTGTATAGGTCGGCTTTGTTCACTTCGAATTGCTCGGTACGATATGGTCCAAGCAATGAACAATGCCAAAAAAGGCGGGCTTACTGGAGCCTCCAGTTCACGAGTTCCCTTGTGTCCACAGGGTTCGTGAGCCTAGTGTGACGCCTGTCATGTCAGGCAATGCCAACGTAGTAAAAACACATTGACAGAAAAGGGCCTACTCTGCTATATATAAGGCCACTCACGATGCTCCGTCGCTATGTCTTTTGTTTTTAGTACGTTTCTCGCGAGCAGGCTGTTTGAGACGCATAACACACTCATCCTTACCCCCCGATTTTCCATCCTAAATGACTACATCAACCTCGGTATAAAAAAATTGTCTGACGCGACCTATTGATTATCAACAAGACGTCAGTTAGCAATCAGCAAGCAGGAACGAAACAAACAAGCAGGGCATGGTCGTCCTACTGGCAATTATGATTGCCAAGCTGAGGAGTGTGTCACGTCTCGTCCACATTATTCTGTAGTAGGCCTCATGCAGTTGGTCCTATCTAGCGCTGTCGATAATCTCTTCGCCGTACGGATGTGAATTTGAAACTCTTCCCCATTACTCCTCGTTCTTCCGGGTCCCAGTGATAATCATTGAACCCATTCTATGTGTACTGGTCCTTAGGAAAGCACTAGGTCTACTACGTGCAGGGACAGGCTGTCGGCCCTATTAGCACGAGACAGGTTAGGCAAGCGTCATGTCGACGGTTCCTGTGGTATTGGTGATGCTCGTCGTTCCAAATTCGAAGCTTGGCGTGTTTCTTTGCGTGAGTCGCACTATTCTTTCAAAGGGGTTCCATGCTTAAGGCGGACTCCTTGGTTCTCAAATAGGGATTTTACAGGCCTTTTATCTATCCTGGTAGCATGGCCTATCGACCCTTTGAACACCGTGTATTTCTTCCCGTATGTGATCCCAGCTTTCTCCCATTCCTATGTGTTCCGCGCATCACTCTACCGAACAACAGGGTTCTCATCGCTACTTGGCTGTCGTCTCCTGCTCAATATATGCCACCATTTCGAGTCTGGATGGAGGTGTGAAGAGATCGAGATGTCGACATATCTGAATAGTACGTGAGTCTTGTCGCCCGTCCAGTGAGACGCTGTATCAACTAGTACTTACTGTTGTGCTCGTGACATCTCGTCACCTAGGCAAGGTCAAGCGGGAGACGCTGTACCCCGCTCTGTGAGCCGGGTTTGAACAGCTGCGTTCGTCACAGGCCTTCAAGCACTTGCGCATAATGGGAATAGGGTACACAAGCTTTTCAGTATTGCATTTATGTCTGTGGATTCGAACGTAGGGAAGTTTTGTGTAGAGCAATTAGTAAAGATCCAGGATCCAACCGCGGACGGCAGTGCTGCCCCGCACCATCAAAGGACTCGATACGGATCGTTGAGAGGTACAGAGTGAAGCATCAATATCAGTCGTGATCGGAGAGCTCAACGCCGAAGATCAGGGAACAACATCAGTGAATGGGATTTTAGTCAGAACCAGTCACAAACCAGTTTGTGACCAGTCCTGACCAATTGCCGGTTCCCTGAAGAACGCTGGTATACACTTGCAACCATCCGTATGTATGTATGTATGTATGTAGGTATAGTATGTGCGTAGACAAATCCAAGTTCCCTTGTCTACCATTCTCCCGTCACCACGGCTCGTCTTGACTCAAATTTACAGGATCCAGAACCAACTTCCGAATCTCTGCATGATAGTTTGCGTTGTCTTCCGAATCGGTAGACTTGATCAGATATTCAATCATTTCGAGCGCGGCGTCTCGACCCTCCAGTTCGCGATATGATTCAATTTGATTATGTACCCACGCCTTCACCGCGGAGTTGTTATAGGCGTTGTAAGCCAACTTAATTGCACGGCTGCCCACCCTTTCGTGTCTACCTGCCGTGATGATAAAAAGGGTCCCCATGACGTGAGTGAGGTCAACAATGAACGCAATGAATCGCTGCTGAACTACTTTTCTGAAGGAGAAATGCTCGTAAGAGTTCACGAAAAACGGGGCAACGACGCACGACTGGCGGTAGACGCTGTAGGCCCACGATCCCAAAACTAAACCAGCAACAATAGGTATGACTATCGGAGCTGCGGGGATAGACAGAACGGCGGAGACTGCTGTTACCGGTGACCCGCCACTGTTGGTGCTGACGACAAAAATATGTTCATAAAAAATAATATGAGGGAGTAAAGACCCACAGCATGCTGGTGAGGTTTAGAGTCTTGGGTACGTGCAGGTCTTCCACCATCTTCACCATCAGCTCCCTGAATTTCTTGGTCAACAGGTGCTTCATATATGTTGTGAGCAACGCCCCAGAGACTCGTGGTGATAATTTCTCACCGGAGTTGGGAAATTCCAGACTCTCACGATATCGGTATGAATGACATACAAACAGTCCCAGACTGTGTGGCCGGCAAAGTTCGGACTAGACCTCAGAGCCGTCCAATACTCTAGAACGACGAGTCAGTTTTGTGTGGCTGCTTCAGACTATTGCGCGAACTTTTCTTTCCTATGCTGTACGAGAGTGGTGTGGGTGTGGGTTGTAACGAGAAGTGCCAGAAAGAAAAGCTCACTCAATGGTCCCTTGGATCTTCAGAGTGGGATTCACTCTTTGGGCCATATTGCTGACAACCGATGGTTCGTGCGCAACCCACTTGGAAACCATGCTGTAGGTGAGTTGGACCAATTTTGGGAGAGTATTCTCGTAACCCTCCTCGGCTGATCAGGCGTCACTCCAACATGAGCATGGTCCCAAACAAATTGTCGCCAACACTCACTAGAGACAGCAACATGGGGGAGGCTCTCTCCCGCAAGCGGATGTATGGATCGAGTGTAGTGCTCATTCAGGATAGACTCTGCCTTTGAACTTGCAATTGCCATGAGTTCTTCTTCCTCGAAATCATGATCTAGCATTTTCATCTCCAAATCGTCGACGAACTCGTCGTATTTTGTAAACACAATAATGAGGGGTACTGTTGAAGGCGAGCTCAGTACGGTGAAAGCGGGAAAAGTGTACAGCTACTTACTCGTTCCCAACGTAGCCTTTTTTGATTTCAAGAAGTCTTCGGCAGCCGACTCAAGTAAGCGAGTGCCTGTACGAGGGCATTCCAAACAGAACCTCCAAATCGGACTTCAAGGATATGAACGTGTATTATCAGAATGAAACATACCAAACGGCGTGAAGTCGGTCCCCTAAAGCGCCGCTCCTCCTACTCAAGATGAAACGTTTGGCTGTTTCGTAGTTTGTGTCCTCCCCTGGTTCAAATCCTTGGCTGTCATGGAGCACAAAAAGTGTGTTTTCCGGCGATATAAGCGGCGTCTCGATATTGGCTTCGCCGGGTCGGTAATGGGCAGATACCTGGGGGAAATTGGTGAGCAATAGAGAGATGTCGGATCGTCTGATCGAGGGCTTAACTGCTTTTTTCACGCCAAATGCACGGTTGATTAAGGTCGATTTACCAACACCGGTCTGTAGGGCCATGAGGGCAAGATTATAAATGTTAAAATAGTGCTCGAACCTTTCCTATAACCAAGATACGGAACCTTGGATGCAAGGGATTGGTGGGCGCTCAAGGGCAGTATATTTCTGGCTCACCGAGGGCAAATTTGTAGGATTTTTTCTGTTGTCGGTTGTAGATCCCCATTAGAAGGATCACCTCGGTCATTCACTGGATCATTTTCTGGCCTTTGCTGTTCTACGGATGAAGTGTAGCTTGAAAGGGTATACGGACGATGCACATCGGGCTGCCCTTCTGGACAGACTCCAAAGACGATGCACATTCTATCTTGCGTGATTTGCAACTCTGCTCCGACCGCGATCGACAGTTCATCGCTCATATCAAGAGTAGCCAGAACTTACCTCGCCGCTGGTGCCCTTGGCGCTCGCTAGTTAACAAGGCCTTGGTATCAAGAGAGATTGTATGATTTGGTTTGTACCAAGGCCGGTAGGACACTGATAGCCTGACATGATCTATTTGGCGCAGCACTCTATGGAGAGCGCGCTTAGAGTTCGCATTCCGGAATCAAGATGAAGCCTACGTCGGGGCGGTAAAGGTTGCTCGCAAGGTTCCGTTGGCCTCACAGAATAGTTTGTGTGGTTTGTTGCCGACAATCAGTCTAGCAGCTTTGGCTGCCGAACTGCTTGATTCGGCAAACGTCACGGTAACGTCTACATAGATAAATCGACAGTTTCAATTTAGAAGAAACAGAGGTCTTCTCGATTTGGGGACTCACCGGACACCCTGGTCGACGAAACAGCGCAGGGAGCAGCGGACATGGTGGCCACAGACAAGTGCCTGTGCGTGGGACGCAAACCGTTGGCATCCTGCACTGCCAGCAGCGCTTATCGAAATCGCACGATGAGTCGCCGATAATGTTTTCTATCCTCTCTCGTTTCGCTTATACGGTACTCGCACCGTACGCTACTTTTGAGCTCCTTTCATTTACTGAGACCACACGATGGACCGTAATGACGCTATCGAGAAAGAATTCAATCGGTTCCGAGTGCTTATCATAGGCAGGGCGAACGCAGGCAAGACCACCATTCTTCAGAGGGTTTGCGGGACCATGGAGGTGCCAAAGGTTCGTGATAAGTATGGGAGGAAGGTAATCGATCTTGCGTCATAGGATCAAAAGCACTTTATATTCATTCATTGAACTAGATCGAGGTCTACGTGCAAGGATCACTGGAGGTGAGTCCCAAATGTCGCGTTTTTTTTCATAACCAAATACCTACCGCGAGGCATCAGCGCGGAGAGCATGATATCGACAATGAGATCACGTTTCGAAGCAACCCTCGTTACGTTTTTCATGACTCGCGTGGCTTCGAAGCGGGTAGAATAGACGAGCTGAAGAAAGTGGAGTCATTTATAGCAGAGCGTGCAAAAGCGCGAAGGCTAGGAGACCGAATCCATGCCATATGGTTAATAATGGCTCAGACTTGTGTGATGGGGTTTCTGACCACTACCTTGGATAGGTACTGCATTCCAATGACAGACCGTGCGAGAGCGATCACTGCAGTGGAGGATACATTCTTCTCCAGATGTGGGACCAGCAATGGTGAGTAGTAAGATTTGACCTTGGGAGGTATCACTTTATTTCGTGTCTACAGTCCCAGTGATTGCTATCTTCAGCAAATTTGATGGTTTGGATCCGGTTGCATATGGGCAACTATGTAAGGAAGGGAAGAACAAACTGGATGCCAAGTTGATGGCCCCTGAGCGAGCAATGAAGATATTTGATGATGGAAATTATGTGCGATGTTTACTTGCAATGAAATATCCTCCACAGGATCATATCTGCTTGAGGGGTAAGTGATTAACTTGCTGTTCATGTGTTGTACTATCTGAGATTTATATGATTCCCAAGAAATGGATAAGGAAAATGCTGACTGCAGTGGGCTGATTGAATGTACAGCAGCTGCACTCAAGCATGAGACCTTGGAAAAATTGTTGGTTTCCACCCAACAGACAAATATGGAGATCTGTATCAGATATGCAATAAACAGGTGGGCAACATGTGATTGACTTTGCTGTGTCTGATGTAAATTTATTTCAGGACACTGAGGAGATGTCTTCACTCCTATACAAAGGGGTGCCAGTTTCTGATATCTGAGCCTTGGTGGGGTATGCAGATGGATCTTGCAAGCTGGTTTCCACATATTTGGGTGAGATAATTTGATGAAGGTTGAGAGGACTCTGCTGATGTTCACTATTTGATGATGCATGCAAAAGGTGAGTTTGAGACAGCATATAGCTGGACACTATCTGCTAGTTGTTTGTGTACTGCCTGGACAGTTGCTGACTGCCATGTCATTGCATGTCTGCTGACAGCTTGTAGGTCCCCCATCCATGCTTAAGCTCTGCCTGGACCATTGCTGACTATTGTGTCATTGCATGTCTGCTGACAGGGAGTAAGTCCCCCATCCCATCTGATGTTCTGCCTGGACCATTGCTGACTGCCATGTAATAATGCATTGCATGTCTGCTGTCAGGATGTAAGTCCACCATCCCAGCTCATGCTCTGCATGGACAATTGCTAACTGCCATGTCATTGCATACCTTCTGACAGGTTGTAAGTCCATCCCAGCTCATGCTCTGCCTGGCCCATTGCTGACTGTCTGTTATGGTATGTCTACTGATAGCGAGTAAGTCTCCCATCCCAGCTCAAGCTCTGCATGGACAATTGCTGACTGTCATGTCATTGCATATCTGCTGACAGCCTGTAAGTCCACCATCCCAGCTCATCCTCTACATGGACCATAGCTGACTGCCATGTCATTGCATGTGTACTGACAGGGAGTAAGTCCCCATCCTGGCTCGTACTCTGCATGGACCATTGACTGCCATATCATGCATGACTACTGACAGCTTGTAAGCCCCCATCCCTGCTCATGCTCTGCATGGACCATTGTTGACTGCCATGTCATTGCCTGTCTGCTGATAGCGAGTAAGTCTCCCATCCAAGCTCATGCTCTGCCTGGACCATTGCTGACTGCCATGTCATTGCATATCTGCTGACAGCCTGTAAGTCCCCCATCTCCACTCATGCTTGGCTGGGACCATTGCTGACTTCCATGTCATGGTATGTATGTCTGCTGGTAGCGAGTAAGTCCCCCATCCTGGCTTGTACTCTGTACTAATGGGCCATTGCTGACTGTCTTGTCATTGCATCTCTGCCAACAGTTTGTAAGTCCACCAACCCACCTCATCATGGATTATTGCTGATTTCCAAGTTATGGTGCATATGTCTGCTGATAGCGAGTAAGTCCCTATCCAAGCTTGTACTCTGCATGGGCCATTGCTGACTGCCATGTCATTGCATGTCTGCTGACAGTTTGTAAGCTCCCCATCCCAGCTCATGCTGCACCTGAACCATTGTTGACTGACATGCCATTGCATGTCTGCTGACAGGGAGTAAGTCCCCCATCCCATCTGATGCTCTGTCTGGACCATTGCTGACCACTATGTCATTACATGTCTGCTGATAGCGAGTAAGTCCCCCATTCCCTGCTCATACTCTGCATGGATCATAGCTGACTGCCATGTCATTGCATATCTGCTGATAGCGAGTAAGTCCCCCATCCCAGCTCATGCTCTGCATGGACAGTTGCTGAGTCATTGCATTTCTGCTGACAGGGAGTAAGTCCCCTGTCCCATCTGATATTCTTCCTGGAGTCCTGAACTATTGCTGACTGCCATGTAATGCATTGCATGTCTACTGACAGAATGTAAGGCCACCATCCCAGTTCATAGTCTACATGGACCATTGCTGACTGCCATGTCATTGCATGTCTTCTGACAGGTTGTTAGTCCATCCCAGCTCATGCTCTGTCTGGACCATTGCTGACTGCCATATCATTCCATGTCTGCTGACAGCTTGTAAGTTGACTATCCCATCCCAAACTCTGCATGGACCATTGCTGACTGCTATGTCATTGCATATCTGCTGACAGCTTGTAAGTCCACCATCCCAGCTCATGCTCTGTATGGACCATTGCTGACTGCCATGTCATTGCATGTCTGCTAATAGCGAGTAAGTCCCCCACCCCAGCTCGGGCTCTGCATGGACCATTACTGACTGCCATGTCATTGCATGTCCACTGACAGGGAGTAAGTCCCCCATCCCATCTGATGTTCTGCCTGGACCACTGCTGACTGTCGTGTCATTGCATGTCTGCTGAAAGGGAGTAAGTCCACCATCCCATCTGATGCTCTGCCTGGACCATTGCTGACCATTATGTCATTGCATGTCTGCTGACAGCTTGTAAGTCCCCCATCTCACCTCATGCTCTGCATGACCCATTGCTGACTGCTGTGTCATTGCATGTCTGCTGACAGGGAGTAAGTCCACCATCTCATCTGATGCTTTGTCTGCACTGTTACTGACTGCCATGTCATTGCATATCTGCTGACAGCTTGTAAGTCCACCATCCCAGCTCATGCTCTGCATGGACCATTGCTGACTGCCATGTCATTGCATGTCTTTTGACAGTATGTAAGTTCCCTATCCCAGCTCACCTTCTACATCCATCATCACTGACTGACAAATTCTTCATAGATGGTATGTCACACTTCCACCACTCCACCATTTCCACTGAATGTCACTAATTCTATATGATCTCACAAAGAATGTAAGCTATTCATATTTCCATTTATTCAATTCATCAAACTTCTTTTTATTCTTATGGTACTTTGTTTTGACCTTTGTTTACATGGAAATCCTAGTAAGGTCCCTATTATCTATTTCAGGTTTGGTGAATTTACACATCTCCACAGATGTGGGCACACTGGCTCCTATTTCATTGTAATACAACAGTTTGCATGCTTCCGCACTGCCCATGTCCAGTCCAATCTTAAATCAATGGTTAGTTTACATATCTCTTATAATATTCAATTCTCACATTACCCAGCTGCATGGACCTTCTATCAACAAAGTTGCTCTTGTGGCAAGCTGTAGGTTTTTGGAACCTACATAAAAAATTGTTTTTCATTTTCATCCCAGCTGTTCTTATCACTTTTGAGCACTCATTCTATCTCTGGTATAACAAGAAGCCTGGGAACCCCTTGCTTGCTGCCTTTAAGCAGTACACTGATTCTCCTTTCACTGCTATTGTGGACAATGCTGTGGGGAAGGCCATCAAGGAAAATCAGGATCATGAAGTCTTATGCAATGCAATTTTTGATATAGTTTGGCAAAATCGTCTATCTCAGTGTTGGTCCTCAAAAATTTAACATTATCATAAGCTCATCACCTTCATGATAGCTCATGGCTGATTGGTTGTAAGGAGGTGTGTAATTAGAAATCACCTCCATGAAGTATTATTATATGTTATTTTATAATAGCAGATCACAACAAACTGCTCTCCCACAGGAATTTCACTGTGAATGCATGGATAGGATTCAGGTAGCACTTGAGGCATAGCTAAAAAGTTACTTCAAAGTGTAGATTGCAATTCTTGTTTAAAGTATACAAGTCATGCTTTCTTAGTGAGATGGGGGAGGGCTTTTCCATCACTAAAATTGTCAAACTCCATAATCTCTGAGCCAATAGTGGTGCTCAGAGTGGAATTTTAAGTTTATGCTCAGTGCACATGTGTGAACTTGGCACCACTGCAGGCTTTAAAACATGTCTACCCTCTGCTCATCCTCTAGATGGTCTGCATGCCTAGCTATGTAGGTGACAGTCCTCAAGCTCTCCAATGGCCTCAAGTAGCTTGCAATTGCACCCCTCTGTATGTACAAGGCCCAAGCCAAGGAACTAGGGATTCATCAATGGGGTTTAGGGGTAGGGGATTGGGGGGCATTGGGATGGAAGATACTGTGAATACTGGTGGAGTAGCCCCAAGAGCAACATTCATGAGAGGTACCACTAACTGTGGAAGTACAAGGGGAGCAAAGGGGAAGGCCCCAGCAGCTAGTGGAGAATCTGTTGGAGGACTCCAGGTTCACTGGGACCAAGACCTGACATGCACTGAACAGCTTATCCACTGGCTTCTTGAACACACAGCCAACCATCACATACTCTTGCATGATAAGAACATTGGTCAGTCTTCAAGTGCACCTCCACCATCTGCTGGAGATAGGCCATCTGGGCAAAACAAGAAAGAAGTCCATCTTGCCATTGCAAAATGCATCTTTGAGGACAATCCCATATATAGTGAGCAGCATGCTGCCAATCCAGACAAGTACTGATTTACTGTGCAGGGCTGTACAGCCTCCCACAGCCTCCCACAGTTTCCACAGTGCCACAGATAGGTCCCTAACTGTACAGTGACCAAAAAACTGTAAAATACCATGAATTAGAGTACAAATTTATTTCAATGAGGATTTGCATGGGCTAAACAATAAGTCTATGTCATTAGTACAGCAGTATAGGCTCTAATTAAAGTGCTGTGTATAGTCTGTAAGTTTGCCCTGTGCTGCTGTGTGGCACTGTAGCCACTGTGACACTGTCCCAAAAAGGGTGGTTTGCTGATGTGGGCTAAGAGTGGTGGTAGTAACACAAGTCTTGACACATCCCTAAAGGAGGTTCTTGAAACCTTGACAGCACAGATATTATTCAGATGTCAAAATGGAAACTTGCCTTAATCTTAGATATGAAAATAGCAGGAAAGTGATATTTGCAGTTGAGAAAATAACAGAGGAGCACTAGCCCCAGACTTGGGCTCTGGCTCTACAAACCTGTATCATTGTTGGATGTATTATGTTTGACTGCTCCCTGCATCTGGACTCCTCTTGTGCACTTAGTCAGTGCCTCATCTGTCACAACTCTAAGTCCAAAACAACCTCCTATCCTTCCTTTTACCTTTCCTTGCCCCCTTATTCACCCCTTTCAGCCCTCAAAACCTTACTGACTTCCTACCTTGCCCTTGACCTCTCCCCCTTTCAATTCTCCTAGTAGGGGTGTTACCATGCCTACAACATATGTCATTCATACCTTCTATCTGACCTCAGTACTGACAAAAACTAGCTTGAAAGAAAAATACCATGAGCATACAAAGAATCTCAAGCAGATGGGTAGGGGTGTTGCACCCAGAATAGAGAACAACCTTCACAGTAAGTTTCCTCTTTGACTTAGCTGTTGATGTGTGCATTTAGATTCCTGTAGAAGCAATCACGAAGATGTTCCTGTATTTTGATGATCCTGACTTAATCTGGAAGGGTAACCCTTCCCTCAATGCCAGACCATTTACATTCAACCAGTTAAAAAAACCATGCTGAGGAAATGCTTGTACTTGTGTGGGGCAGTGTGACATGTCCTGGAGATAACCCTCCAGTTGCAGATGGTAAGATTTTGGTAAATGTGAGACTAAAAAGTCACTTACAGTGAGGAACAAAACTGTTGCAATGTTTCACCCTTTTGCAGTGTGTGAAGTGTACTGCAATCAGATTGAAGAATCATGCCAAGCATTGCTGGAGACAAAGATAGTACATGCCCTTGGCTACAATATTGCCCATTTGGTCACATGATTTCATCCAGTGGCTGGAAAGATATAGGCATTACAACACAGCAATGTCATTGCAACAGTTTTGCACCTTTTGATATCCATGGTATATTAGTACTTGGTATTGCCTCCTTTTGCCTTGAGCACTGCCTCAACCCTTTTAGGCATGCTCTCAATCAACTTCTGACACTCCTCAGCTGGTGTCCTTTCCCACTCCTCTTGAATTCTCTCCCACAGTTCATGTATTCCATTAGGGGGGTGTTCATGCTCTGCCAGTCTTCTTTTGAGCCAACCCCAAAGATGTTCAGTGGGGTTTAGGTCAGGAGACTGTTACACCTTGACCTGGTGTCATGCACCAAAGGTGTTTGGCAATGTGAGCATGGAGTCTAGCTGAACAGAGGAGATTGAAGAATGTAGCCCTAATGCAAAAAATGACTGGCACATCTGGCAGTCATCCTTTGCACAAGAACAATCCTTAATGCTAGGGAAGAAACTGTTCAAGCACTGGTCAAACCCTTTTAGCACTCATGTATGGCATTCCAGTTTTTCAGATATCTTGGTCATTTCTAAAGATATTGACATTGTTCCCATGCTCACCAAAAGCCCTTGATCATGCCATCCTTCCTTCCAAGTTTGGTAACAGTCCTTGCCCTCCATGGTTTTCTACAGCATTTCTGCCAACAGATGCTCATTTCACTAAATCCCATCATGATGGCCACCTCATCAATGATCTCTTTGCTTGCATCCTGTGTGAGGGAGCATAACTACTTATACCTCCCAGGAGTTCCCACCAGCTTCTGCCCTGAAGCATCATGGTTCATTCCTTCCTTGTCCACTCCCTCCCAATCCATCTCTTTGGGACAGCATGTTCTCCTTGTCAGTATGGCATCCAGGAGGACATTCTTTGGTCATCTTGAGTCTGTTGTCAGACTTGAAAGGTCTTATGTGGTTGTATCAGTCTCTCCAGTTGAAGAAGCATATGGATTTTTCATTCCCACTCCCTGCAATGTCTACCTCTCCCTCTCATCATTCATTCTTCCAAGGTTGTGACAGATCCAGTACCAGTTACTATCATCTAGGCTATCTGATTGCATTCATGATGACTTTGAGACACTTCTCCCTGCTCTTATGGGTGAGGATGGTCCCCCACCTTCCTCACACCCTGCTGAAGACTAGCTGTCGATGTAGCACCCCTTTTGAGAGGAGGAAGAGGGGGAAAAATGTGCCCTGACACCTCTGGAGACCCCCAGCATCTGGCCCCTGGCACAATCCCCCACCATCCTTTATTTGGAACCACTGTGCCTTGACCTGCCACATCGAGATCTGCACAGTCATACCCCTTACTCAGCAAATGACCAATACTCTGACTCATTCTCTTGGCATGTTATTCATCCATTCCTTTTATGACTCATGTTTATTTCACATTGCTTGTTGATAATCTTTGTCATGCTTACCACTGTGTTTACGAATCACTTACTGTCCTTACCAAGCCTTACTGATCATCACCAATCCTTTACCAATCCCTTACTGGTCCTTTACCAATCACTGACAGAGTGTTGCTTCACATTTGCCAAAGGCTACACTCTGGTCTTGTATATAAACCCTGTAGTACCAGACATCAAAAGATAGCTCAGAATATATGTCACATTCATACTTACTTCCAGGAGACTATCCTCCTGCAATATATCTTCATCTTCCATCACTTTTGAAGTCCCTTGATCATCATCTTCAGCCTTCCAGTGGTTGAGGCTCCCTTAAGGGTCTATCCACTGATCTTCCTTTGCTCCAAGTTGTCCTCAGGCTCACAGGAGCCTATTATCTTCATCTCCCCTCGTCTCCCTTCATCTCCCAGCCTCCTCTTTGTCCAGACTGCCCACCTCCCTCTGCACTAGCTGCATGGAACCCCTCCCCCTTTGCTTTTACAGGTCACTCAAGCAGAAGACTGCTGAGGAAAACCACCACTCACATCTTTTGTCTTTGTGTTGGGTTTTTGGTTGTTTTTGCCATTGATCCCCATGTCAACTCACACTGCTTATGTTTTCCCATCAACCTGGGAAGCTGATGGGGGCACCTGACACATTGTCTAGATGTGCTGATTATGGAGAAGAGGAAGCTGTAACTGCTGAGGCACTCCCCACTGCCATGTGGCTTGATGGGGGGGGTGAAAACCCAGAAAAACCAAACAATGGACAATCCAGCTCACAAATCAGCAGAAATAACTGCTAGGGAACCAGAATGATGCATCATGAACGACAAGCCAAAGGCCACCTGGAACTGGAAAGGCATCTATGCCATAAGCTGAGAAGTTTATGAATGCACCACAAGCGAAATGCCAAAGGACGTTGGGGCAGTAGACTCTCGTTGCTCGTCATAGTCACAATTATGTACATGCATGTCTCCTTGCCTGTGCTCTCCCACTGCTGACTAATCTCTATGTGACTGTTCCCTTCTGTCTACCCCTGGCTCCCCCACTACATGTTCCCCCTTCAAAAAACGACGATGTCTGCTGTAGGGAGTGGGTACTCCCTAGTAGGGAATTGGGTGATGGTAAAGAGTGGTTGAGGATTTTATTTTATTTTTCTAAGGGTCTTGATCCCTGTTTTGTACTTGGGACTGGGACTTAGGTGCGAGGCGAGTGGCTGATTAGTAAGCACGGTTTGGACTTGTTTCAAGTTGTATTAGTTACAAAAAAAACAACCAATATAGAGGCTGGAGAGCACAGACTGGTGAGACCAGTCTGTGGCAGTCTCTTACTGCTGCAGTCCTTGAGAGTGAGGTCTGGGTGTTGTGCACTGTTTCCATCTTTTCCTTTTCAGACACTTACTATACACATTTCTTTGTCAAGGGCTGTCGTCGTTCCCACTCCCATGTCCTCATGACATCTCACACTACACCGCTGCCCCCCCTTAGGGGCAAGTGTATGGACTCTACGTATACGATGTGTGCCTGCTTACATACACTTTCCTTCTTTGTCGTTTTACCTTTACACTTCTTGCCCCAGATCCCTGATGGGATCTGGAGGCTTCTTTATGTTTATGGGTTTGCTTTCCAGTGCATGTGACCCAGTTGTGTCGCACTGAGGAGCCCCTGTTTGCCTCCTGCAAACAGTCCATCACCGAGAGTCACTCTGACTTGACATGTGGAGGGTTCCTGTTTGCAACCCCTTCTTGTTTGTTACCTACACATTTATAGGCATTAGTATGGATGTAATCTGGCCACCTGTGGGGTATATAAACCCCTCAGATGTGTCCTGGATTCCTTGTACTTTTGCTACCAAGTTACCTGCCTAGCAAGTTAGGGCTTGCTCCTTATAAATCTCTTGCTTCTCCCATATCCCTTGAAGCACTGCTCTGTCGTTGTGACAATACTGGGCTAGAACCCTATATTGCCTAAATCTTGACACGACTTATCCTTTGTTGATACAAGGCAGTAATCAAGCTTGTCCCTGTCATCTATATCTCCATATCACTGTTGACATATCTGGAAGAGGTCTGCTTCAAGCTGAAGCTTGCCTATTCCCTAGCTATTGGTTTACTCAGTCGAAAGGCTGACAGTGCACATTGGGTTGTTGCCTTGAACAAGCAACCATGATCCACACCATGTGACAAAAGCAAAAGTACCCTCACATCACATATCTGTGAGTGTGACTACTACTCCCATCAAGGTTGCAGTAGAAAAGCCACATTGTATTGCCAGGTATTGTTCTTGCAACAAAACCCCACAATCACAACCCTTCCTACAACGACACCCACTCATTGTTGTATTCCCCCACATTCCTGTGCAAGCATCAGTTGCTCGAGGCATAAGACCTAGGATCAGAAGAGTACTAGGAGGTGAAAGCTATACCCATTGTATAGGCTGAGGTACCTCTAGGAATCCCTGATAAAGGCCACTCGCAACAACTACTGACTCATATCCCAAGATAGAGGTGTGCCCTTGAGTCTTGAGGAAATAAATCAAAGCCAAGGTGTCTTCTGACACAGGGTCATCAAAGTTCAGGCCAAGAAAGCCTCCTGTAGTTCCCCTGTGCACTTCGACATCCTCAGCAGCCCCTGAAAAGATTGAGAGAAGCATCTCTCAAAGATTTCAGCTGTATTCCACAAGTCCAATCAAATCCGAGCCCGAAGCAAACACTCTGGTCTCGCCAACTAAAGGTAGAAGGGAGAACCTAGAACCTTTAGCATCGACTTTGCAACTACCCAAATCCTTCCATCAAATCTGAGAACCAGAACCACTGGTTGGAAGAAAGATCGACGAAGAAGAGACTCACACAGCACCTGAGTCAGCGTCAACTTCCCTAGATCTCAGAATGGTAGGAGTAGGAGAACAAGAAGCAGTTGCCAAGCTCACAGAACAGTTCCAGCAATTTGCCCAAACAACAGATCCCTTCAAAAACAAGTCAGTTGGCAATGTCAAGGAATTGGTGACATGGTACAAAAGTATGATGGGACATCAAGGTCTTGTGTTTCCTTCATACATGATCCCAAGAAACACTGAAGACTGACCTGCTGAAGGAAGAACATTGGAAGGAGGAAAAGAGTTAGGCCTAGGCAAACCTCCCCCCTTTGATGGAACCAGTGGCAAATACGAAGCCTGGATTGCCTCTGTCAATAACTATCTAAATCTCAATCGCCACATATACAACACTGACAAAAGAAAAATAGGATTTGCCCTCTCATTTATGAGCCAAGGATCATCTGTCCATTTTGCTGAAACCTATCTTAAGGAGTGTACCACCCTTGCTGGCAACATCTACATCATAGACTCATGGACGACCTTCTTGGAATGAATGGAGCGAATCTTCAAGGTCGGAGACATGGAAGCACTAGCCTTCCTGAAGATGGCAGAGATAGAACAAAATGACAAGCCCCTGAGCGAGTATATTGGCAAGTTCCTTGATCTTGTCATGAGAGCCAACATCTCCTGTGATGATCGACAAGCTGGTGTCTACTTTGGAAAAGGTCTAAACCCAAGAACTACTGAATGGATTCTCTGTTCTGGTAAAATCCCAATGACTGTCCAACAGTGGATAGATGCAGCTGTTGATGTGCAAACAGCAAAAGCCTCCCTGGGAGTCTACAACAGTTGCCTCACTAAAGAAGATTGAACCATTCTCCACATGTACCAAGATGAAGGAAGAACTTCCAATATGAAGAAGCACGACCCCTGGGCCATGGACATTGATCAACAAAAGAAGCCAAATGTCTATTGGCCACCCCAGAAAAGGAAACCGCCCCGCTTCCAAGAAGTCTGTTCATCGGACTTTACAGGTCAATGCTTCAATTGTGGAAAAAGAGGTCACAGAGCTTGTGACTGTTCTTCCCCGAAGAAGGCACAAGCACAGCCTTCAGTACTGCAAGAAGTCAAATCCAAGTATACTGCTCTCGAGTTCAAAGAACTCAAGAAAGCTTTATCCCCCCAAAAGAAGGAGGATTTTTAAAGCCCTCTCTCAGCCAAACTGCAACTGAGGAGAGGTATAACTTTAGATCGTTCTTGGCTCCTGAAGTAATGTCCCTAGCAGCTTATGCAGAATATCCATCTGTTTGTGCAATAAGCAGGACATTGTACTTGGTTGAGCAAGATGATCAAGCGGTGCATACTGCCATTGATAGCAGAGCTGAATGCAATGCTATTAGTTGAGAAGCAGTCAAAAAGTATGGCCTAAAAATGCACAAAATAGAAAACCCCTGGTCCCCACAAAGCTTCGAAGGATCAACAAAACAAGTCATCGACAAAGTCATACTCTTCACCAGAAGAGTCCATGGTTGAACCTTCAAGTTGAACACATATGTGATGGACCTTAAAAACGAAAGCATGTTACTCAGAATGCCTTGGCTGCAACAAGCGCAACCAGTGATCGACTGGGTCAAACACTGAATAATTGGATGGGGAACACCTGAAGTTAGCATCTTGATAAATTGAACATCAATCTCGACGCAACTGGAAGCAGAAGTAAAACATGACGAGGTGGCTCTGCCACCTGAGTATTCCAAATACTCTGACATGTTTTCCGAAGTATGCCCACTCCCTCCCCATCGCCCTGGCTATGACCATACGATCAAAATTGATACCACCAAGGATCTGAAGACCTTCAGGCCAGCCAAGATCTATCCCCTTTCCTGCAATGAGATGAACCTCCTTGACGAGTTCCTAGAGGAAAACCTTGGAACTGGAAAGATTGAGAAGATCAAAAATGCAGATGTCCTCAAAGTCCTGCTGGCACCAGTCTTCTTTGTTGGCAAGAAAGATGGGAAGAAATGGTTAATACAAGATTACCAACAGCTGAACTCTTTCACTGTCCCCGACTGTTACCCTCTCCCCCTTGTCAAACCAATCCTCAACAAACTGGTCGAATCAAAATATTTCGCCAAGTTCAATGTCTGGTGGGGATTCACAAACATCCAAGTAGAAAAGGAAGAAGACACATTACTAGGATCCTTCATGACACCCTGAGGGGTGTATAAACCCACTGTAATGTTCTTTGGTCAGAACAATGTGCCCCCGATGTTCCAGCAATATATGGATGGAAAATTTGGTTGATTGTGCATCGACAAAAAGGCCGTCATTTACCTGGATGACATGACTATTCATGCCAAAACATGCAAAGACCTGAAGAAGAACATCCAAGAGTTCTTGGAGATAGCTCAAGTGGAGAACTTTCATCTTAAACTCTTGAAGTGTGTCTTCGAGGCCAAAGAAATCGAGTTCCTAGGATATACTATCAAAACATGGCCAGTATGAAACAGCTTCCATAAAGGTCAACACTGTACAGAACTGGAAGACCCTGACTAATGTCCATGACATCCATCAGTTCCTAGGCTTCTGCAATTTCTATTGCCAGTTTATTCCCACCTTTGCTATGGTCTCCAAGCCGTTACATGAGTTGATGGAGAAAGATGAGCTGTGGCATTGGAAGGAAGACCAAGAGTATGCCTTCCAAAAGCTAAAAATGCTAATGAGCCAGGCTCCTGTTCTTTGCCTACCCGACTTTGATAAAGCCTTCGAAGTCTATACCGATGCCTCAAAGCTTGGCACAGGTGCAGTCCTCTGTCAGAAGTTCAAAGACAATGAACTCCATCCAATCACATACCTGTCACAGTCACTCCAAGGAGCAGAACAAAACTATCAGGTATACAACCTCGAAATGATGGCTGTAGTGTGCGCTTTGAAGGCATGGAAACATTATTTGTTGTGTCCAGTTGAGGATACAATCATTCACACTGACCATGAAAACTTGACCTACAGTGAGCAACAAAAATGTTGCAATGTTTGCAACATTTTGATTGTTTGAGGTATAAGTTGGGATTGGATGTGGCTGTGCAGATGTGATAGGGGAAGGATTTGTAGCCCTTGCTCTTGGCTTTCCATTGGTGGTCTTTTCAATGTCAGGGGTGTAGTGGCTGTGATTATATGAGCCAATTACTGAGGCCTATGCATTGCAATGTTTTTGTTGCTGACACCATAGTGGATGAAATCGATGGTGTGAAGGATATATTTGGAGCAGAAATGCCAGCTGGTGCTTACATAATATATCACATGATTAATTAAATGGTTTGTCAGTGAACAAACAAAGCCAAACATTGAATTTGAGTGATGTACCCTCTGTCCTGTACCACAACCCAAGAAATCTCTTTTCTTGCTATTCTCTCAGGAAATCTCAGCAACTTCTGGTGTTTGTGGCATTACCATGAGTAGGGTGTGTTCCCAGCACCACAAGTCCCTTAAAAGGTTGCTAAAATTCATCCCAGCACTGTTTCCCCTGCCAATGCCTGCAGGATCCTGGCACTCATCAGCATTGGGAAAGGTGAAAATGGCAAGTAATTCAGTCTGACACTTCAGCGCATGAAGAATGAACTAATCCCCTCCCAATATGTGCATTTTCACAAAAGAAAATTGAGTATCAAGGTTGGTGGAAGTCAAACCCTTCTTTACTTTCCAAGGGCTCTGGGTGGAATGACCTACTGGGCTGCCAGGGTAGAATTTTTTTCCCCTTCCACCTCTCCCTAGGTGTCCCCATTGGTCACCTATGACCCAATAATGCTTTCCCAGTGATCCACAGTTCAGCACAGGGCATAGTCTGGCTGATCCTCCTTGGCACCTGGTGTGCAGAGGAGGGCATTGCCTCACCTCAACTTTGATACCCAATTTTCTTTTGTGAAAATGCACATATTGGGAGGGGATTAGTTCATTCTTCATGCGCTGAAGTGTCAGACTGAATTACTTGCCATTTTCACCTTTCCCAATGCTGATGAGTGCCAGGATCCTGCAGGCATTGGCAGGGGAAACAGTGCTGGGATGAATTTTAGCAACCTTTTAAGGGACTTGTGGTGCTGGGAACACACCCTACTCATGGTAATGCCACAAACACCAGAAGTTGCTGAGATTTCCTGAGAGAATAGCAAGAAAAGAGATTTCTTGGGTTGTGGTACAGGACAGAGGGTACATCACTCAAATTCAATGTTTGGCTTTGTTTGTTCACTGACAAACCATTTAATTAATCATGTGATATATTATGTAAGCACCAGCTGGCATTTCTGCTCCAAATATATCCTTCACACCATCGATTTCATCCACTATGGTGTCAGCAACAAAAACATTGCAATGCATAGGCCTCAGTAATTGGCTCATATAATCACAGCCACTACACCCCTGACATTGAAAAGACCACCAATGGAAAGCCAAGAGCAAGGGCTACAAATCCTTCCCCTATCACATCTGCACAGCCACATCCAATCCCAACTTATACCTCAAACAATCAAAATGTTGCAAACATTGCAACATTTTTGTTGCTCACTGTATTACTGGGAACCGCAAAACCTAACTGGTCAACAAGCCCACTGGCTGGCCTACATACAAGGTTTCCCACTCAAGTTCAAACATAATCCTGGTCCAAGAATGATCATCCCCAACACACTCTCCAGAAATCCTCTATTCACAGAATCGACACTGGTCAAAACAATGGTCCTTCCACCATCGATTTGGCTCAAAGGGGGGGGGGGTGAAACCACTCAAAATGTCCCTGCACCTGTTGAAACAATTTCAAAAACGACTCTTAACACGCCGAAACCAAAAGCATCAACTGTGAAAGTTCCAAAGTCCATGAAAGTTCAATGGAACTGTAAACTGGAACGAGGAATGCTCAGAGTGTCAACAGACACATACAAAGAAATTAGGCATTCATTGCCCTCAGATCAAAGTTATGTGGTCACCGAAGACAATGACATCATGGAAGAACCAGTAACGAAGATCAAAACCAAGAATGGAAGGTTCTATATCCCCCCGAAAGCTCGGAAGCAAACCCTAAATGAATATCATGACCACCCTTCCACCGGCCACCCTGGTGTTAAAGCCACCACCACAAAAATGAATTGTCATTGTTTTTGGCCAGGCATGTGGAAAGATATTCAGGAATATGTAAGAGGCTGCCCCACCTGTCAAGCATCGAAGGTCATTCACCATGACCATCCCCCTCTGCTACAACCTATCGAAAGCAAGTCTCCATTTCCCTTCAAACAAGTCTCTATGGACTTCATCACCAATCTTCCAACCTCCAAGGGATATGACTCCATCCTCACTATAGTGGATCATGGGCTTAGTAAAGCTGTGATCTTCCTTCCCACCATGAAAACCATTGACTCCAAAGGTCTCACCAACCTTTGGCTCCAACACATTTACCCTCAGTTCGGGATTCCCAAATCCGTAATATCCAACTGTGGCCCCCAGTTTATAAGCGCATTCACACAAAACCTGTACAAAGCACTGCAAATTAAACCACGGTATTCATCTGGATATCATCCCCAAATGAACAGAGAAGCAGAAAGGGTCAACCAGGAGGTACAAACTTACTTGCGAATGTATTGTGCAGAGAGGCCAAATGAGTGGAGTGACTACTTGTCGATGGCTGAGTTCTCACACAATTCTCACATTCATACTTCTCATGGCCAAACCCCATATTTCCTGCTCTATGGTTACGAACCAGACCTGTACCCATCTGTCCACTCCTCCAAGGCCCCTGGAGTGGAGGAATGACTCGAGAAACTCGCACACACCCAAGATGCTGCCCTGATCGCACATAAGAAAGCCACCAAATGAATGGCAAAAAGTGGCCCTGACCCATTGTCATACACACCCCCACAACTAGGCAGTCTTGTTTGGCTAGATGCAAGAGACCTAAAATGCAATGTCCAGTCAACAAAGCTGGCTCCATGATGTGTCAGACCTTTCCAGATAAAGAAGATCATCAATGACATAGCTGTGGAACTGGATCTACCAATCACCTGGAAGGTTCACCCTGTTTTCCACATGTCTTGGATCTTCCCATACACTGAAACCCCAGAATACAGCCTTGTGCCTGCCCCACCGCTTCCGGAAATGATCGATGATGTCCCCGAATGGGAAATCAAGTCTATTTTAAATCATAAAGAGGTGAAGACAGGACACAGTACATGTACGCATTATTTGGTCAAGTGGTCCAGATATGGACATGCCAGCAACACCTGGGAGCCAGAAGGAAACCTCGTCAATGCAGAGGAAGTCCTTGAGGAGTATAAAAGAAGGCACCATAAACCACCAGAAAAAGAAGAACCTACTCACTGCTCTAACCATTGTTGCTCATAAATGTCATCCTTCAACCATGATGATGGATATAACTCTGAGTCGCACAAGTACCTTCTTGATGTCACGTCTGCCTTCAACTCCAACTGTGACTTTACATCCCCCGTGTCGCCCCCACTCTCCCAGTCCAGCATATCTCCCTCCAACACATTCATGTCTGTCTACAAATCCACCCTTGAATCTGTTCTTGATGCCAATGCCAATGGGCCGCAGAACCCCCACTCACAGTTCAATGTATGATACCTTTCAAAAGGAAAGAGGAAGGCTGCTCCCAACATGTCCATACCCTGCTCCCAAGCCACTATACCAGGCTCAATGCAACACACCTGACCCCAAGCCATCAACATCCCATGTCCCGACAGGTTGTAACAAGGCAACCTCGTCCTCAAACACCTATGAAAATAGCACAACAAACATCACCCCCTTTGGTATCCTGTGCAACCCACAAGACTACGAAGGCTATATGTGGATGTTTGAAGGGTTTGAACAATGGGACCAGGAAGGATGGAACTCAGGCGAATACCACGACTATCTATGGTTGTTGCATCAAATCTACAGAAGCATCAAAGATACCATTGGTCACACTGCAAACATCTTAAAGGTTGGTGACATGGTACTTGATGAACAATCCCCCAGTACTGCCTTCATGGAGCAGGAGGGTATGAAGAATGTGGAACAGATGCAGAAGATGCTGGGATCCTTGGTCAATATTGTGCACATCCAGTTTGGCAAAACGCTGGTGCAGTCCTTTCGAGACTTTTGCCCACTTCCACCCATCTTTAAAAAGGTTACTTTCAACATCTCCACTCCTGCCAACTACGAAACTGCTACAACTGGTCCAACAATTATGGGATGAGAGGCTATTCATGAAAGCCATGTCTCGCCAACTGTTGAAGGTGGGAGGGATGGAGGTGACAAATCCAAATGCAGCCCTGAAGGTGGATTGAGTCAAGAACTGCCATGAAGTGTACAGTCAAGCCAAATGGACATATCTCCAGCACCTAGCAGCAACAGGGAAGAGGCAAGTGATACTCTGACTCTGGAAAGGGAGTCAACGAGCGAAGAAGAGTCTGTTCCAGGAGTCCACTGGGTCAGAAAATGTTGCCATCAAGAGGAAGAAGAGACTGCCAGACAAAAGTTCCTTAGTATTGTAGCTCAAGTCCTCGGAGAAAGATGTGATGACCCATGGACTGCTGAAGAAGAATGTGTTGCAAAATGGAGAGAGTTCCTCCTGGGAGTTTTCGATGAACGAAAATTATGGCCACTCAATCTATTCAATGTGACCAAAACTATGAACGCTCTCCCAACAACAACGTTCTACCCTATCAAAGCAACAGAAAGACTCTGACTTGAGCTTGGAGATCGTGTTACCCTTGACCCATTCCACCCCTTTTACAAACACACTTGCCTCAATTGCTGAAGACTTGGTCATTGGTCCTGTCAAAACGGAAAAGGCTCTAAGTGGACTGACCCTCATGGACATCCTCTTAAGCAGCCCAAGTCTTCTGCCAATCATTGACGCAAACCTGGACCTTCCTTTTGAAAACTTTGATTAAAACAGCATGATGGGGTCATCACATGTAAAAGAGGGGGGGTGATGTCATGCACCGTTTCTGTCTTTTCCTTTTCAGACACTTACTATACATGTTTCTTTGTCGAGGGCCATCGTCATTCCCACTCCCACGTCCTCGTGACATCTTGCACTACACCACTGCCCCCCCTTAGGGGCAAGTGTATGGACTCTACATATATGACATGTGCCCGCTTATGTATGCTTTCCTTCTTTGTCGTTTTACCTTTATGCTTCTCACCCCGGATCCCTGATGAGATCTGGAGGCTTCTTTATGTTTACAGGTTTGCTTTCCAGTGCACGTGACCCAGTCACATTGTGCTGAGGAGCCCCTGTTTGCCTCCTGCAAACAGTCCATCACTGAGAGTCACTCTGACTCGACATGTGGAGGGTTCCTGTTTGCAACCCCTTCTTGTTTGTTACCTATGCATTTATAGGCATTAGTATGGATGTAATCTGGCCACCTGTGGGGTATATAAACCCCTCAGATGTGTCCTGGATTCCTTGTACTTTTGCTACCAAGTTACCTGCCTAGCAAGTTAGGGCTTGCTCCTTATAAATCTCTTGCTTCTCCCATATCCCTTGAAGCACTGCTCTGTCGTTGTGACAATACTGGGCTAGAACCCTATATTGCCTAAATCTCGACACGACTTATCCTTTGTTGATACAAGGCAGTAATCAAGCTTGTCCCTGTCATCTATATCTCCATATCACTGTTGACATATCTGGAAGAGGTCTGCTTCAAGCCGAAGCTCACCTATTCCCTAGCTATTGGTTTACTCAGTCAAAAGGCTGACAGCACACGTTGGGTTGTTGCCTTGAACAAGCAACTGTGATCGACACCACATGACACTGGGTGGCCTTAGGGCAGTCCTAAGGTGGTGGTACAGAGAGTTACAGGTTGAGTTTTCCAGCTAAGTGTTCAGTTTCTTTTTCAGTTTTATTTCCTCTACTAGTTCTTCTCTTCAGCAGGGTCCCCTATAGGGTCTGACAAGTCTTTAGATCCTATTCCTGACATATTCCTATCTTTTCTCTTCACTGCATTGTCTGCCACCATGTCCTGCACTGCTGAACTCTGCCTCTCTCCACCCAGTTCACCTAACCCTTCTCCGTCCTCTGCTACTTCGCCCTCTTTTGCTGTTAGCTCCTGTAGCTTCTTCGTCATGTACTCCTGTTGGTCTGCATATAACCACATTCCTTCTCTAGGGAGGAAGGTTCATAGCCATCGTGCACTGAACTTGCCCTGGAGTGGCATGCCTGTTAACATTTCTAACCTGTATGAATTTCTCAGCCTTCTTGTTATCCTATATGGTTGTGACCACTTAGGTAGTAGTTTCCATTCTGTTTTGAAGGTACAGTCAAGGTCACTGCAGTACACCTGTACCAGCTGCCCTGGTGTGAATACCATTTCCGCTTGATGTCGTTGCAATGCATGTCAGTCGAATGTCATCTTCCACTTGATGGTGTGTTTGACCACTTCATCATACCCATCGAGGCATTGTTGGGCTGCATATGCCATGTGTATCACTGTGTCTGTTGCTGTTAGCTCTGTTGTGCTTTGTGCTAGCTCCATGTGTTTGGTGTCCACTACCAATCCCAGTAATAGTTCTTTTGGGGTGAACCTGAGTGACAGTAGTAAGCGGTTGTTTAGTGTGCAAACTGCATCATCAAGGTGGTCTGGCCACATTTTTGGGAGCTTGTCCCATTCGCCATCTGCCACGTCATCTTCCCCCACGTTGGGTGCACAGAGGCGCTTGAGCATGTGTAAGAGTAACTTGTTCATGCCCTCCACTAACCCATTAATCCATGGTGAGTATGCTGCTATGACATAGTGAGTGCAAGACCACTTAGCACAGTAGTTCTTAACGATTTTGTTGTTGAAGTGCTTCCCTCCATCTGACATGAATGTTTCTGCTGGTGCAAAGTTGTTGAATATTGTAACGGTCTTTAACTTTCTTAGCGTGGTTTTCCTTTTTTGGTTACTCTCTGGTTAGGGTTCCACAGACACTCGTTAGATGCTTCACTTAGTCAGCTTGTGCCGCATTGACTCAGCATGTCTAGCTGTAACCAATAGCGTTTATCTCTCTTTGTTTGGTTTGTTCTATAACGTTCCTTGGTACAAATAACTCTGGTAGTATAAGTACCGGGCTCTCTTGTCGTAGAATACTCCAATCGAGTTCATTTCATGCCTTGCACTTAAAAATCCTTTCCCTATTGCTCTTCATCAGTTCTTGGAGTGACCGAGATACAACATTGTTTGTCGGTTGTCACAAATATTGTGCTTAGGCTGTCAACTGTTGTTTTCACTGTCCCCACCATTCTGAACTTTGTCACCCATATGTGTTGCAAGAACGTATCAAGGTACATGCCCAGTGTGTGGTACCTGCCCTTGCCCGTTGGCATTGATAGGTAGTCTCCTACCAGTAGTTTGATGGGTGCTGGTGAGTTATGGGTTCCAGTAGTGCATTGAGCTTCGGTGTTCCGAAGTTTTTACACTTTGAACATTCTTATATTGCCTTCATTATCGAAATGTCCAGTTTCAGGGAGTAGTACCTATCTGTAATTGCAATTTTCAGCATGTCCCTACCCCAGTGCCCACCTGATTCATGTAGTTGTTTTGCTTTCAACTGTGCCTCTTCTTGCATGATGCATTCTGCTTTGTGCCATGGTCTGATGCTCATGCCCCCATGTACTCGCCATAGTTTCCCTTGGTCGATGAGGTACTGTGACACCCTGTGTCTTGCCCAACTATGGTCCCTTATAGGGGTGTTAGTATCAGTGTTCCAGATTGCATTGATTACCTCTAGGAACAATGGTTCCTGTTTGAAGTGGTTTCTTAGGTCTTGATCTTCTTCCATGAGCTTGTCGATTGTAAACATGTCGTTTACTAGGCCTGACATAGCTTCTGCATCCGGATTGACCATCCACTGTTTTTCGACATCTATTGTGCAGTTGGTATTGTCCCATTGGCGGCTTAGGCCATCCACTATGATGTTAAGATGCCCTGGTACATGTCTGACTGCTATTATGATATGAGCAATGATTCCGTCTCTCCAACATGCATGTGCTGCAGATATGTGTTCATTTGAAAGGACATCTTTGAGTGCTTTACAGTTGGTCTTGATTTCAACTTGGAAGCCCCATATTATATCTGAGAAGTGATCTAATCCAAATTTCAGTGCTGCAAACTCCAGTAAAAATGGTTTGTAGTTTCGCTCAGCTGATGATGTTCACTTTGATGTGAATGCTAGTGGGACCACCCGGTTTACTATCTTGCCATTGGGTGCTTCCAGTTTAACTTTTTGCATTAACACTGCCCCAAATCCTTCTTGGCATCCATCCATTGTTACTATGAATGGTGTGCCATCATAGCGAGGTGCATGGAGGGTCAGCTGGCTGGTTAGCACTATCTTCAGTTTCAGGAACACTTTGGTGTGGTGTTGTTCCCATTTATCTGTTAGTTTGTGGTTAGTCATTGCTCTATGATATGTAGTTTTTGAAACCAGTTTTGGGACATCGACCTCTTTGATGAGGTCACATAGTGGTCCTTCCATCTTTGCATATCCTTTGATGAGGTCCCTGAAGTGTCCCATGAGTCCTAAAAATGACATTAGGTTAAGCACTGTTTCCGGCTGCTTCCAGTTGACCACCACTGCTAGTTTTGCAACATCTGGTTGTACTCCTGTTGGGCCTACTGTAGCACCTGCAAAGGTTGTTTCTGACATGAAGAGTCAGCACTTCATTGGTGATAATGACAGGTTATGCTCTCTGCACTGTAGGAAGACTTGTTGGAGTTTTGCAATCATTCCCTCGAATGTATCATCAGAGCATCTGCCATTGTCTATGAACAGTTCTATTGTGTTGTTGGCCATTAAGTCCTGTAGGCAGTGTGTTGCCATTGCCAAGAAGACTGTTGGGGCTCCTGTCCATCCCATTGCTATTCACTTGTACCATAGATAGCCCCATCCATCCACGAAGAACATAAAGTATGGATGCCACTTCTCTGGAATTTCAACAGCATAGAATCCTGATGTGAAATTGAAGACTGACACATACTTGCATCCACTTAGTTGCTGTTGCTTTGCTTGGATGTCCCCTTGGAACATCAGTGGTATTCATTGAAGAATCAGAATAAGAAAAGCTGAGGAGAGGGATGAGTGATCTGAAGGGGAGAGATCTTCCAAAGGGGCTTCTATAGCCTGGAAGGAAAACTGTCTGAGGAGGAACATCTGAGGCTGTCTGGGGCAGTCTGAACACAGAAGAAGGCCACACACAGC
The DNA here is from genome assembly GCA_024663435.1 of Pisolithus sp. B1. NCBI lineage: Eukaryota > Fungi > Basidiomycota > Agaricomycetes > Boletales > Pisolithaceae > Pisolithus > Pisolithus sp. B1. Next base: position 31,342 of record JANFAA010000114.1, on the reverse strand, counting down.
CTTCTCAAACTCGAACTCAAACTTGTAACTCTCAGTACTTTGTTGTTATTTTTTTGTAAGTAGCTACAGTGAAGAGTAAGTGTGCGCAGGCTTACTTAAGCCATGTCACGTGCCTACTCTCGAAGCTAAGTAAAGTCTAAAGTAAATGAACAGAAATAAAAGTAAAAGTAAAAACTATAAAATAAAAGAACTATCCTAGTGGGGAGTACTCACTCCCTACATTGTGTAGCCTTGTTTAGCTCCACAAAGTTTTGCATTACCCTCCAGGTTGGTGCTTTGCCTGGTGTTTCCATTCTACCTTTCTCTGGTTCTGGCATTTCTGCTTGTCCTTGGAATGGCCATGGTACCTTCACCTCTTTGCACTGTTTATTCAATGCTCTTCTTAAGTCTTCCAGCATTAAGTTGTCATTGTTGTCATGTGTCTTTTGTGTGAGTACTGTCAGTGCTATGTGCTTGATGCATGGTATATTTGCCTGTTCTATTAGATCAGCTTCCAACATTTGGTCTACCCACTTATTCATGAATTGATGCTGTGGTGGGTTCATAGGTTGTTGGTGTACTGTGGTGTGAAAGGTTACATCATCCTGACTCAATATTCAGGTCCACTTGTGCCCCTGGTATTGGTAGCACTTCACTGAGTGAACATGCGAATACATCTGCAAATTCTGTCAGTAGCTTGGTAACCTGCTCTCATTCACTCACTGTTAGATTGCTGCCAACTTTGACATTCTCTATGATATATTTGACTCGTTCTGGGTTGAATGGGTCGGTCTGCTGTGTGAAGGCATCTGATGGTTTCTTGCTTTCCTCCTTTTCAGCTCTCATGGTTTCTGCTGGTTCATGTGTCATGTTGTTGCACATCATACTTGTGCTTGGCAGTGGTTTGCTAGGGCTGTGGTTGTGTAACATTACTGTCGTGGTATTGTCTGTGATCGTTACTTCGTCTGTTGTGTAGTCATGTACTGCTTTGAAGGCTTTCAGTAATGGTTTCCTGAAGAGGAAGGACCAACCGCCTGTGCTATCAAAGACTTCAAAGGTTCCTGTAACCTCAATGCCTTTTATGTTCATTGTTCCCATCCAAGTTGCTTCTGATGGAATGACCACACCATTTGCCATGCAAAGTGCTTGGTTTGATGGTTGCCACCCTTCCAGGTTGTGTTTGATTTTGTTGAACATAGATGATGCCATTGCAGCTGCCATAGCTCCATCATCAAAGAGTGCATTCACTTGTATTTCTGTCCTGTCCGTGTTCTTGAGTACAATCAGGTGGGTAAAAGGGACAGTCTTTTCTGTCATATCTGGTATGTGGCTTTGTGTTTCATATATCACAGAATATAGGTTGACAGTATGTGATTCTGTGTGGTTTACATGTGAGCCTGCCAGTGCTACTGTAGATATGTCAGTCGTCTGGGTCATTGTGCTGTCCTTTACAACAACCCAGTCTCATTTCCCTGATCGTCCACACTCACTAGTCTGATGCTGTGTGCCATATTTCTGTTGAATGCTCCCAGAGCCCTGTTGCATAACGCTTGCCATGCAGTTTCATTACAGCTTAGCCTCGCTGGGTCCCCTTCTGGTATTGGGCAGCTTCGACTTCTGTGTCCATGTGTGCCACATCTGAAGCACTCTCCTGAGCATATTATGCCCATTCCTGGCCTGAGGGGATATGGCATATGCTCTGTGATTTGAGCTGTGTCTCCGTGCTTAGCAGTCCACACTGTGAGTTGTGCCATATACTTCTTCTGCCCTTCTTCATTGGTCAGCTGATGTGGAAACTGTTCCAGTGCTCTTTGCACAGTCTCCTTGGCCTCTTCTGTAGGTGGGCTGTATGGAGTGGTGTGTCTAGGAGTTTGTTGAAGTATGAATCAGGAGGCATGTGGTACTGTTGGGGGTTGTGTGTGTGATACTGTCCCTGGTACTGCATGGGATGTTGTGACTTGTCCTATCGTTAGCCTCTGCAGGTGTGCCATCAGGTCTGCAGTTGTTGCCTGTTTTACTGCTTCCACCCTCTGCAGAATCTTTTGATCCCTCTCCTCCTTGTTCCTCTTCCTCTCTTCTATGTCCTCCTTCTCCTGCTTTAGTTTTGCTGTGTTTAACTCTTTCACTGCCTTTATGAATGCTGCCCAATCTGTGTACTCCTCATCCAGCTGTTTCTGTATGGCTTTTGGTAGCTGTTTCTTGACTTGCCAGATTAGTGTTGAGCCCAGCTCTATTCTGGCTAGCATTGCCAGTTCCTGGACTTTGTCTGCCCACTTTACATGTGCCCACACCTTCTGATGTCCTACTGTCTTGATCGTTCCTATGTCATCCTCTGACATTTTAAATGTGAGCAGTTCTGCTTGATATTCTTCTGATGTTTGAGTTGTGCTCATGATGGGTGGCCATCTCACCTTGAATGCTGCTGTAAAGTCATTCCACGATGTTAGCTGTGACCCTTGTAGGCCCTGGTATGAATTCTCCACTGGTGACCCAGTTCCCAAGTAGTTTGACAATGCCACTATTTTTTGTGTCTGTTGCCATTGGGTTTGAGAATAAGATGCTTCTATTGAATGCCTTAATGAATTCACTGGCACTCTCTGAAGCTGAGCAATCCCCATAGAACAGTGGGACCACCTCTGCCATGGTTCACACTCGCACTGTTGCTGGCAGTATTGGGGGCATTGGTTGTATCGGAGGCACTGCTTGTGATGATTGTCATGGTAGTGCATGTGATGTCGGTGGGGTGGGTAGTGCTGATGTTCTTGCGGGCAGCGGTGTGTGCTGGGGTGCTGCAGTTGGTGCTGTAGCAGCCTGTCCCCTTTTGCTGCCTAAGATTGTCAACATCAATGGGTTGGACACTGTTACCATGGGGTAGTTTCTTCAGTAGTCATCAGCTTCCGACTCTGGTGACCCAGCTCTGGATGGTGGAAGTCCTCTTGTAGATGTGAGATCTGTTGGGGATGCAGGTGACAAGACAGGTGACTGTGGTTCTGATGGGAACACGAATTTGCTGTCAGTTGGCATAGTGCCCAGTGGCAATGGGATTGTAGGGGGGGTATTGGGTTTCCCTGGCTGGAAGCGACCCCTAGTGTCACAGGAGGGAAGTCTGCGAGACAGTTTGGTGGGTCTGGGTAGTTTTCAGTCTATGTGGTTCTTTTATTCTTTCTGACATGTGTTCATCGTGCAGCATATGTTCGCTTCAGTCTGTTGGCAGTGCAGTGTACAGCATTGTGGTGCGGTGTGCAGTGTATGGTAGTGTGGTGCTGTGATGTGGGGCAAATCTACCTCATCACCATGTTGGGGCAGTAGACTCTCATTGCTCATCGTAGTTGCAATTATGTACATGCGTGTCTCCTTGCCCATGCTCTCCTGCTGCTGACTAATCTCTATGCAACTGTTCCCTTCTGTCTACCCCTGGCTCCCCCACTACAACATAACCCTCTTGGAGGAAAACCTGAACATCCAAAAAGCCTCTGATGGAACTAAATGGTTCAAACAAAGGCTGTATATCCTGCCAAATGCACGAAAGCAGTGCATGAAAGATTATCATGACTGTCCAACATCCAGTCATCCTGGAATGAAGGCTATGATGAAGAAGATGATCAAAGAGGTCTGGTGGCCAGGAATGTGGAAGAGCATTCATGACTACATAAAGGGTTGCCCAATCTGTCAAGTGAACAAAGTAATAGTGTGTCCAGTTACACCACCAATCATGCCCCATGATGTCCCTCACAACCTGTTTCCTTTCCAACAGATCTCAATGGACTGCATCACAGATCTTCCCATCTCAGAAGGATACAATTCAATTCTGATGATCATTGATCAAGGACTGACTAAGGCAGCTGTGTTTGTACTGACAAAGAAGACAATTGATTCGGTCGGCTTGGCAAGGCTGTTCCAACAAAATGTTTACCAGCATTATGGCCTACCCAAAAGTGTTATATTGGATCATGGTCCACAGTTTGCATTGGCTTTTACCAAGGAGCTGTACAATGCCATGGGGATCAAATTGAAGTTGTCATCCATGTACCACCTGCAAACCAATGGAGAAAGCGAACATGTCAATTAAGAACTTGAAACATATCTAAGATGTTACTGCGCCAAGCTGCCAAATTCTTGGGCTTGCAAACTCCCCAATGCCAAGTTCACTCACAACTCCAGAGTCCATTCAGTCTACAGACAAACTCCATTTTTGCTGCTATATGGATTTGACCCCTCTCCCTACCCTCAAGTATACCTTACACTGGCACTGTCAGTAGATGAACGACTCAACTCCCTTGCTGTTAGCTGTGACTCAGCAACCTTGTCACATAAACAAGCACAGGAGTTGATGAGAAGTCGAAGCAAAGGATCTTATCTGCCACCAAAGATCAGCAATAAGGTTTGGCTGGATTTGGCCAATCTCTGAAGTAAGGATCAGTCATCAAAAACTGTGCCATGTCAACTTGGCCCCTTTGACATGATCAAATTGATCTCTCCCATGGTGGTCCAATTATGACTTCCAGAAACATGGAAAGTTCACCTGGTCTTCCATATGTCATGAATATATCCATTTATGGAAAATGACAAGTATGGTCCAGCTGATGCCCAACCTATACTGGATTTGGTTGATGATGAGGTAGAATGGGAGGTGGAAACCATGCTGAATCACCACAGCACAGGATGTCGCAAAGGATGGGAATACCTTGTCAAGTGGAAAGGGTTCCCCCATTCATCAAATACATGGGAACCTGAAGAAAATATAAAGACCCATGCTGAAGAGGCTCTAGACGACTATAAGCTTGCACAATGCCTCACTTAGATGTCCTCTCCTTGTTCTGTCAATACCAAAAACCCCAGCTCTGACTACTTCAACTACAATGAGTGTGAATTCAGATCAATGGACATCTCACTCACATCACAGCCAATATCCCTGACATCCCCCATCGCCCACCTACCCTTGCCTGCCACCTCCCACAGTATATCGCCCCCCACAGGCTTCTTCAGACCAGGACCAGACACTCTGGAACCCATTTTGCACCCCTCTCCCTTCTGTCCCATTGGTGGACTCTTGATACATCGAACAAAACCCAGTAAGGGCAAAAAGAGAACAAGACAACTGACCCCTTTCCCCTCAGTCCCCCTCATTGATTGACTCTCAGCTGCCCCCTATGACTATGACCCTAATGAAGGGCCCAACCCAAATGAACAACCCCCCTTACCCACTTTACCCATCTCCTGCCCTGTTCCATGCCAGCACATACTGTCATGTGCTGGGACTACTGCCTCTACCCCCATCTGCAAAGGAGTCATTGGCTTGGAACCCACAACAGCTGAATTCTTTGACTACTGTTGGCTTCTTATGAAGTACAATGATGGGGACACACTTGATGGGGTCACACAAGAACAAGGTGAATGTTTACAGCTGCTGTGTCAGATCTTCCAAGGATCAGACATAGTGGCCTCCTACTGTATGTCCCCTCCTTCCTCAAAATGACTCAAACCTGCATGCCTGATGAGAAGGCTGCTTATGTTGAACATCTTCTCTGAGCTACTGTGAGCACCATGGGAGAAGTTCAACAGAAGATCATCGCCCTCGTACATCAAGATCTAGGTCCCAATGTCGCACAGTCCTTTTGGGTCGGTCAAACTGACAGGTCCTCTGGATCCAGGCTTGATGTCCTGTGTGAGGTGGCTGCTGCAGTCCAGGAAGGAAGTTTGGGAGTTTGTCCAGTCAATGGAGCAAAGATGCCTACCAGAGTTCCCAGTAAGAGGGTGTCAACTGAATCTGACCAAACAGGAAGTGGATTGACTCTGGTGATTAGTGTAAGGTTTGTTGCCTTAAGTTCACACTCACAAACTGTACCATATGGTATTTGCAAGTATGAAAATATGTAAGACTAAGACTATGTAAAATTTTCCATAGCAGCATATATACCAGGCAGACAGGCATGTGATACTGAGGTATCACATACCTGTGGATGATAACTTGTGCCCAAAAAGGCATGACCTCTAACACCCTCTCCCTGTAGAGCCAGTATGGGCTCAGAACGAGAAAAGAAAAAGAAAAAGAAAAAGAAAAGGAGAAGGAAGGGATACAATGAGACTAGGGCAAAAGCCTACATATACATATGAGGTGTTGAACCTTGCAGTACTGCCAGCCAAGAGTTGAGCCTCATTAGACCAAGCATGAAGGGTGTTGAACCCTCGTGTGATGAGTATTTTACCATCAGACAGACTGAATCTGCTGACTGAGGGGTTATGCCCTCGGGGGTAGTGACCAGGGCTGAAGGTATAGCATCCCTTCTACATTGGTGCTGGCCCATCCAGCAACTCTCCTTCCTCAGCTTCCCAAGTCCCAGCTGGGGAATCTCCACTCATACCCTGGTCATCCCCTCTGGGGAGATGGGGTAGGTCATAAAGAGCCACTGTTACAGCAAACTCTTGGAGGATATACACCTCCCCTGCTTCAAATGTGTGGGCCTCATAGGCCACAATCCTCTCTGGGGAGATCCCCAGGGCCTGAGCCTGCTGGTTGACCCATTCAACTGACTGATTCTCACTCAGTGGGTGAGGGTCATGGATGGCCACCCTCAGCAGGTCAATCATGGCCCAGACATTGGGGTCTTGATCCCCCCCATTACTCACAACATGGGTAATATACTCATTACCCACCCTATGGGCCCAGGTGATGGCATCATTGGTGGTGTGGGGTGTGATGCCATTAGCTGCTAAGTAAGCAGCAACATCAGCCATAGTGGCCATTCAGGAAAAGGTCCCTTCCCAGGGAACCTGAGGTCTGGTGTGAGGGGAAACCTTGGCCCAATTGAGGAGGGCCCTGTAGTGACCTCTGGCTGCCAGGAGGCAAACTAGCTCCCAGAACCAGACCATTTGGTCATGGTCCCTTCTGGGGACTGGAGCTAGTTGCTCATAGAGGAGGAACCCCCAAACCATTTGGGTGGAGGGAGGACCAATCTCCCATTCATCATCATTGGGGTGCTCGCTAATGCCTAGTGCCCCTGGGAACATTCTAGAGAGCTCAGAGCTCTTGTCTGAGCCACTGTACCTATTCTGGTACATCTGGATAAACCATACCCAGTCCTGGACTGGGGCATTGAGAGGGGGTGCCTCTTGGGGTAATTTGGGGATACCCCCTCTTGTCTTTCTACCAGAGGGTCATGCTCCTCCTCTGGGATGAAAAGGTTGACCCCTATTAAGGGGTCTTTGATGAGAAGCAGGGGCTTGGGAGGCCCTGGGATTTTTGACTGTTACACAGTCACAAAGAGGAATGATGGGCCTCTGCTCCATCTCTGGCAAGGGGGTGGCCAAACAATCCTCTAGCTGTTGTTGTAGGGCTGGTGGTTCGCCAGCAGGTCATTGTATGGAGGCATCTTCCTCCCTTCGTGCTCTCTCTTTATCTCTTAGTGCCTCCCTCTTTTGGCACAATTTCTGGGAGGCCCAAGCAGGCAGCCTCCATTCTCTAAGTGTGAGGTTCATCACCTCATTCATCTCCAACTTGCATTTCTTCCACAAGTTGATGTAGGTAACTAAATCCTGCATCCATAGGACACAGGGGGCCTTTTCCTCAGGCTCATCGTATGCTTGGGCATACAGTTTGTGGATATCCTCTGTGGTGTTGACAAGTCCAATGGGACCCATGATCCCTCTGTCCCATCTAGTGACAGGGCTGGTGAGGTGTTGCCTGGTTGGGACAGGAGGGGGGGTCCCCTGATGGATGTTGGTGAGGGCAGTGCCAAGCCTCTCATTGCTGTAAGCATAGAGGTTGTTGTTGACCCTCACAAAGAGGATTGTCCTCATGCCATCCTTGCCTTGTCTGAGGCAGAGTACTCTATATGGGTTCTTGCACCCCATAAACTCAGGGAATAGAGTTCTCTGGACAGCAGTATCAACAACCATAGGAATGTTGTCATATATTCCAGCAGAGGTAATTTCATCCTCCATACCAAAGTCAGGTGCAACCTGATCATCTGTTGAGGGTGCCTTCGCCTTCCCTTTTCCTACAGGCTCAACCTGTGATGCAGGTTTACCCTGTATCCTCCCCCATAAAGATGAAGGGGATGGTATGGCTGGTGGGGGATCCACCTGGGAAGGACCAGCCTCCTGACTTGGATCATAAGTGCCTCCTCCTAGGGAGGCAATATGAGTGTGTTCAAAGTCATGCACAGCTTACTCAACCATGATGGGAGCAGAGATGGTGGGGGCAGGTGCATGATGCAGGTCATCAACCTTGTGAAGAGCACGACAAAGGTCATACAAGGTATCTCTGAGCTCTCACTCGAGATGGCTGATGTGACAATGCAACTCATCATAAGGCGTACGTTTGACGAGACGTGTGGTCTTGTCAGCAAGAGTGACAATAGCAGGCATGATGCCCACATCTGACAAGGCCATGCCTTGAGAGAGATGAAGTGCATAGGCCACACAAGTTTTGCAAGTGCCATGATGGTGCAAGAAAGGGAACTGGGGGTGACACTCCCAGTACAGGCAGGAACATTTATCCCTGCAGCGTTCACACCTGTGGGACAATGAGCGAGAAGGGGAGGAGGAGGGAGAACATGGCCTTTTGTGGCCACTACTGACCATACACAAACTGCATCAGTGTAGGGAGTGGGTACTCCCTAGTAGGGAATTGGGTGATGGTAAAGAGTGGTTGAGGATTTTATTTTATTTTTCTAAGGGGCATGATCCTCGTTTTGTACTTGGGACTGGGACTTAGGTGTGAGGCAAGTGGCTGATTAGTAAGTGCAGTTCAGACTTGGACTTGAGTTGTAGTAGTTACAAAATAACAACCATTATAGAGGCTGGAGAGCACAGACTGGTGTGACCAGTCTGTGGCAGTCTCTTACTGCTGCAGTCCTTGAGAGTGAGGTCTGGGTGGCCTTAGGGCAGTCCTAAGGTGGTGGTACAGAGAGTTTCAGGTTGAGTTTTCCAGCTAAGTGTTCAGTTTCTTTTTCTGTTTTATTTCATCTATTAGTTCTTCTCTTCAGCAGGGTCCCCTATAGGGTCTGACTAGTCTTTAGATCCTATTCCTGACATATTCTTAACTTTTCTCTTCATCAGTTGGCAGGAGAGTGGGGTGGAGATGGTGAACCATTGGGGTACATGTCAGAATGCGAGAGAGATCTGCCCTGTTGAGGCATGACAGACCTGCGAGGGTCAGGGGTGGGTGAGCAGTATGGGCTCAGGGAATGTTTGTGATGGTGATCATGATGGGACATTGTAGCTATGACTACTAGAACAGAGTGAGCATTAAAGAGAAAGGAAAGGAAAAGCAAGGTAATGTAAAAAAAGAAAAGCACATGACCAACTAAGGCAGGTACATGTGAAAAGAAAATGTGATTGGGGAAAGACTAAATACTCTATTTACAGTGGCTCAAAAAAGTGTCCCAATGTTGGGTCATTTTGCAAAGATCTCTTATTTGTGACCGGACTACTGAGAATCAGTTCATGGGCCTGCAGAGTGTCTGAAAGTACTTTGTCTTGGCATTTCAAAACTAATTGTGTCATATGATTTGGTTTCCATGGTGACAAGATATGATCATTTCAAAATGACAGCTCATTGGGACACTTTTTTGAGCAGTGATTCTAAATTATAGTTTTAGTATTTAGTGTGTCCTCCCTTTGCCTTTATCACTGCTTCTAGTCTCCTAGGCATGCTTTCTATTAGTCCCTGACACTGCTCCACCTCTATCTTGTTCCACTCCACTTCAATCCTCTCCCAAAGCTCCCAAACCCCCTTTTCTGGTGCTTTATAGCTATTGAGCTTCTTTTTCAGGATTTCCCATAGATGTTCAATGGGATTAAGGTCTGGAGACTGTGCTGGCCAGTCTAGTACCTTGATATCTTGAGAGTCAAGCCAGTTCTGGACCCTTTTGGAGGAGTGCTTGGGGTCATTATCTTGTTGAAAGATAATGTTCTCCCTGGGAATACCAGAATACTCCATGCTGGGAAGCAGATTCCCCTCCAGAATAGAAACATACTGCTCAGCATCCATCCTCCCCTCAACCTCTGCAAGTATCCCCACTCCATTCCAACTCATACAACCCCATACCATCAAGGAACTCCCTCCAAACTTCACTGTCCCTTGCACTTCTTTATCCTGCAAAGGCTCACCTGCCATTTTCCACACATACTTCCTTCCATCTGACCCAATCCTATTAATATTGGTCTCATCTGACCAAATAACTCTTGTCCAGTCCTCCACAGTCCAGTTTTGATGCTTGAGTGCAAAGGCTAGTCTCCTTCTTCTATGCTTGATAGAGAAGAGTGGCTTCTTCTTCTTGACTATGGCCTTCATAGATGCAGCCTTAAGGACATTCCAAACTGTTTGTGGAGAGATAGGATGGGAGAGAGCAGAGTTGATAAAATGAGTAGCTTGGACAGCATTTTCTGCTCTTCCAGTAGTAATACTGGATATAATCCTTCTTCTATCAGTAGAGGAGAGCTTGGAAGGACATCCTAGTTTAGTGTTTTCCTTCTCTGGTTGGACTTCTCTGATGACCCTGGCCACAGTAGACTTCCCTAGACCAATTTTAGAGGCTATTTTGTGACTAGAGAGACCAAATTCAGAGAGAGAAAGGATATTTGCTCTAACAGAGTCAGGAATAGGCTTCATGGTATGGTAGGGAAGCCAGATTGATGGGCATACTATTTATACTGATCAGAATGATGTAATTTACATAACTACACAGGGCTGAAGCACAGCATCCATCAGAAGCTGTCAAATTCCAGTGCTGTTACTAAATGATTATTTACAAAATCTAGGGTCAAAAAAGTGTCCCAATGAGCTGTCATTTTGAAATGATCATATCTTGTGACCATGGAAACCAAATCATATGACAAAATCAGTTTTGGAATGCTAAGACAAAGTACTTTCAGACACTCTGCAGGCCCATGAACTGATTCTCAGTAGTCCAGTCACAAATAAGAGATCTTTGCAAAATGACCCAACATTGGGACACTTTTTTGAGCCACTGTAAAGTCAGCATGACAAGGGGTTACATGATCAGTACACCCCAAGTCTAACATCTACATATAATTTTTAGACACAAAATTGCTTGTGTGATTGGTTTCCAAATCACAAGGATACAAGTCAAAAACATCATCATTGACACTGTAAGAAAAGCCTGAAACTCCCTGAGTCAAGGTATCTACTTCATAATCATTAGGTAGATGTACATATCATATAGGCTTTGGATATTTATGCTCGGATACTGAAGCATGGAAATCTTGTAAAGAGACAGTTACATGTTGTAAAGTTTGTTAGTGAGTGTGGGAGGAGATCTAAGAAGTCTCCTGTTGGAAGGGGGTCTTCAGTTCGACCCAGGAGGACTTGAGTTGCCTGGTAGTGTCAAGGAGTATAGTGAAAACAGAGAAAACATGCCCTAAAATCCAAGAGAGAAGTCAAGAGATTGTCTATAGAATGTCTGATAAGAGAGAAATAATAATCTGAGCTCTTTGGGCTCAGATTTCTGTCTTTTCATCTCTGGTTACTTGTCTGTTATTGTTCTAGGTATGTACACTGTACTCTAAGTGCGCATGTGGGCTTACATAAGCCACAGCACATGCACATACAGCTTCAAAATACTAAGTAAAAGGAAAAACAAGAGAATAGGAAAGAAAACCTAAGTAGAAACAATGAAATAAAATAAAATACCTAGTAGGGAGTAATCCCTCCCTACAACATCCACTTTTATGCCTAGATTTCTTAGTGCATTTATGAATTGATGGTACATTCTCCTCTCTCTCATTAATACTGCTGTGTGTTGCAGGATTTTGAATTCCACTTCTGGATCTATCAATACTTGGACTGGAGTTGGGAATGTCATTGACTCAGTTTCCTGAGTCAACAAATTGACATCTCCTCCTCTCCAAAGTTTGAATTCCACATTGTGTGGGAAGATCTGGAAATATCCGGAAATGTAATCAGGCTACGGTTTGCAAGCAAAGAGAGCAGTGACATGGAATATTAACAGTAAAATTGGGTGCAGCAGATTCAACATACTCAACTGTTTGTGGTATGGTTTCCAGTACCAGAACAGGAGTAATCTCCTCAGAGAATTCTTCAAAACAAGAGGCATTATCAATGGATGTCTCATTGATGTTAACATTATATGATTCATAGCCTGCTTCATACTCTTCTTGGTACTGGTTGTAATCCTGAGATTCCTCTGGATCTTGTTCATCAGTATAGTCGACAGCAGAAAACCTGCCATGACCATGACCATGACCATGAGTAGCTTGTTTCTTTCCTTTGTTATTGTTACCACTAGACTGTGGTTGTTGCTGCTGTTGTTGAGGATATGGTGTTCCTTGATGAGGGAAACCACCTCTTCCTTTGAAAGATCCTCTTCCATGGTTATTCCTATCAACATGTTGTTCTGTAGGATGACTTCCTTGGCATTTACAGCATCGAGGAGGTTTTGAGAGATGATTAATCAGCAGTTGTGCTGATGTTGAAGATGAAGCCTGTTTTGCTTCTAGTTTTGGCAAATGAGATTGTCCGGTGTGATGTGATGATAATTCTTTCAGATGTGGGACAACATCTATCATTTTAAGATCCTCTGTTTTAACTGATGATAAAATATTTGTGGGACCAGTACCCCACTTGTCAGTGAATGCTCCACAAAGCATCATGCATTGGACTGGTTCAGATAAAGTGATTCCTTGAGTCACAAGCGATCCTAGGATCATATTTACTTCTGCTAGCTTGGATCCCAAGTCATCAGAAGGATTAATCCAAATCTTGAGAAGTCTCAAGAAGTCTGTATATGCAGAGACAGCAGTAGGTGCACTGTAAGATCATTGAAGGGTGGTCCACATTTCATTTGCAGTGTCTAAGGCTTCCAAAGACATGGAAATAACTGGGTCACAATACAAAAGAATTGTGCCCATGCCTTGGTTATTTTTGGTTCTCCAGGTTAAAATAGCTGGAGCATTTGCTGCAACAGTAGGATCTGGGCAAGTTGAATTGCCATTGACAATGTCCCAAACATCGAGTGTCATAAAATATCCCTTTATCATGGCTTTCCAAGTAGCATAGTTGGAGCTGTTAAGATGTGGAATGTTTTTAGATGCTGAAGTTTCCTTTTGATTGGTCATGATAAAACTAGAAGAACTCTAGAATTAGCATGTTGTCAAGAACCTTGTCAGAACTAGAGCCAATGGATGCCAAGGCTTTTCAGTACAAGGTGTGGCAAGACTTCTGAGAAGGTCTCTTGTATTGGCATTGTTTCTTTAACCCATTCCAGTTGGGATTAACTTTCTTTATAGGGGAATCCCATCCTTTAGCATTGTAGTGTCACTTTGGTAAATGTAGCTTTTCTAACTCAAGAAACTTGAGATCAGGGAAATAATGATATGCCATGAAGTGTGGAAATCCAATGTCAAGCAACAAATAAGTTTGATTTTCATCCCTTAAAACAATCCCTCCATGGATACCAATGGAGTAAGGGAGAATAAGTTGTGAGTAATTGATGGATTTCAAACACATCAACTGGAATACATTTATTGGTCAATAAGAGCTACATTGTACAAGGTCATAAACTGGAGGTCACCCATATCCTGCATAAACCTCAGGATAATTCCCTGGTAAGGGAAACACATTTGGCAACATAGTTACCATATGCTCATTGATAACATTGGGCAAAGATTCCTCAGCAGGTTGGAGATGACGAAGCATTTCCACTACCTTTTTCACATTCTCTCTCCAGATCCTGGAGAATCATAGATTTAGAGGGCCAAAGGACCCACTTTGTACTTCTGTCAAGAGCTCTCCACCAGAGATGCTCTGTATCTGCATTATATCTGCCATACCTGCCCATATTGAGACAGTGTTTTTGATCTTGCAAGAATAGTATGACATTGGGACTACAATGGTCTCCATCACTTCTCTTTTCTCAAAGGAATCTGGGACAGATATGGAAGGAGGCGGAGTTGGAGTTCCAAACTCTTCTAAAGCTGCATTCCAAATATTCATTCCAAATCCAAAGAGAAGGGATGAGCCCATAGAACCTTGCAAAGTCATAGAGTGGGTGGGCTCTTCCTTTGAAATAAAAGAAGATGTTGTTTGTGATTGTAAAGGCAGGGATCATGTGAAGGGCTGGATCTTCATAGGTGAACAAAGGTACATCTACACCATTGAAGTTAGTGACAGCATTCAGGGTGGAGGCAGGAGTGAGTTTAGGAAGGCAATCAATGAAATAAGAGTGGTAGGAAATGTGGAGTTTAGAGCTTCCAATTGGTGAAGTAAAGTCGTCAGCAACATTGTTGGGGATAGTTGACCAAGTATAACCAATAGTGATAGCTGGAACTACATGCTGAGGGGATGGTGACCTGATAAAGGTCAAGCAGCATTCTCTATAAACTGCTTCTTTCCAATCATGGCAATTTTCCTTGTAACAATCCTTGATAAAACCGATCATGTGTGATATGTACCTGTTGTGTGAATACTCTTCCATTGTACTCACCTTCTCAAGTGCAAAAGCAGTTTCCTGCTCAGCAGCAATTGGGAAGGGTCAGGAAGGTAAAGCAGGAGGAAGGAAGATGGTGTTCCAGTTGACAGTGATGGTGGACACTGCAAGCATTTCATAATGCTTCTTCTGAAAATATGCTAAAAAAATGGAGCAAAGAGATACTCTTTTATTTTGCATGATTTATCACAAAAAGGGCAAATGTAATTTTTCTTCTCTGTGCAGAAACATAGATGAGTGGTAATGTCCATTAGCTTCTACACTAATTGGCATTAGCATCAATTCATGTTTTCTGAAAGAAAATAAAACATTATTTCTGCATTTTTTGTTTTGAAACATCTGAAATAAAAGAGTATGTCTTCCCTTCCTTTTTTCAGCATGTTTTCTGAAGAAACATTGTGAAATGCTTGCAGTGGGACATCTGGATACCAGATATGCATCAGAATAGATGAACTCAAGAGGAGAAGATGAAAGGACATGACTACAAGAGATCAAATTTGGCAAGCTGATTCAGATCCTTGTCATCCTCATCTGGAGTCAATGGAGATAGCTTGATGACCTCAATAGGTCTGCCTTGAGAAGAAAGGGGATCAACCAGATCATTAAAAGAAGACTGCCAATCTATCCAATGATCATAGATTGTTGCCACAGGAACATCCCTTCTTTGTAGTTCACCAATGGGAACAAACAAAGGTGGGTTGTAAGGAGGTGGCATTAGAGGATAAGGAGGGACTGGATCAAGATCAGGTTGGATATCTAAATCCCAGATTTGGTGAGCTTCATAAGATGGTGGAGATAGTTGAGATGGCTCAAAATCTCATGCCTCGATGCTCATAGCCAGCCTAATCCACAGCTGATGATATTGGCCAAGCTGAACATGATACTCTTGGTACAACAGATAAATCCCATGCCATGCTGGAACACCTAAAAAAGTTCCCCACATAACAGTTGAAAGAACAAGAGCCAAATTAAAAGGCCCACCAACCAAATTTACCATGAAAACCACCTGACAAATGCCTAAAACAAATGAAATGACTAAGGTGGCCAAAGCCCAACCTAGCACTTCAGGTCCATTCAACAGCATAGTCAATGACGAACGTCTTCCTCAATGAGCTACTGTCCATTAGACAATAAGCACCCTTATTTGGGGCTCATAACCTATTGTGCAGAGGGGTCAGAGCAAGGGGCAAAGAGCAGAGCACTTGCCTTGAGTTTTCAGTTAGAACTTTGGTCTTTGGTAAAGGAGAAGGGTAGCAGTTCTGAGTGAGAACAATAAAAGATGTATATGCAAGTATCGCTACTGTCCTGGTACCATCCAAGGACCTTTATATACATGTAGGCTGTGCACAGACCAGGTGTGCTATCAGCATAAGTAAAACTACCATAAGTGTAAATAAGAGGACCTTCCTAATAGGTACAACTCTGTCTTTCTACTAGGAATGTGTTTTCCAGTAATCCAGTATAAGAGAACACCATAGAATAGTATGGAACATGCTATTCTTAGAATATCAATCACATGTAAGTGATAGCAACTGGTAATAGTTTCAACAATGTGTGCTTGCTGTCAGTGATGATGAGCATGGGGGTGCTCACTGTGACAGGTGACATTGGTATATTCACACATGGCACCAGCAGGTCAGGTTGTGCATGCAGCTGTGTGTACCAGGTACACATGACATTTGATGGCAGGCACATGATACAAACAGCATGACAAATACCACCTTCATAATATTATGACATCACTAGTTATGATGTTTAGCGTTACTATGCTAAGTTGTACTGCATGTCGGAGATGGAGTAGGTAGAAAAAAGCCTAATGCTGAACAGCTCAGCCATTCTTGAGATATTCATGCTCACTGTCAGCAACAATGAGCATGGGGGTGTGCTCACTGTGACAGGTGATGTTGGTATATTTGCATGCAGCACTGGCAGGTCAGGTCATGCAGGCTGACATGTGTACCAGGTACACATGACATTTGACAGCAGGCACATGATACCAACAGTGTGACAAATACCACTTTCATAATATTAAGACATCACTAGTTATGATGTTCAGCATTACTATGCTAAGTTGTACTGCACATCAGAGACAGAGTAGATAGAAAAAAGCCCAACACCAAACAGCTTGGCCATTCTTGAGATATTCATGCTTGCTGTTGGCAATGACAAGCACAAGGGCATGCTCACTGTGGCAGGTGATGCCCAGACTTCAGCAAGTTGCACCAGGGACACTGTCAGTCAAATATAGTAATGTAGGTAGTGATAACTAATAAGCTGTTGAGAATTCAACTCAAAGGTCTGACAATATTGAAGGAGTGTGTATTTAGGCATATCCCCTGTGTAAGGAGGGTAATACTCCTACACCAGTACTGTAGATACTAGTGGGATAATACCTACAGATTTGTAGGTATGCAGGGTCACTTGAACTCTGATACTATATAGGTGTTACATAATATAGAGCACCCATATATAAGTGGGCGCTCATCACATGGGTAAAGCACTTCTTTTTTACCATACTCTACGCACTCAATATAAAACCAGTCGTGTTTATATTTGAGTGACTAAGTATACAAGTAAACGAGAAGATCAGAAATCTTACATTTTTTAAACACCCAAAAGTGTTATGGGCCCCAAGTCTAATAAGAATTCCACACCACAGAAGAAAACTTCTCATGGCACATCAAAACCTCTCGAACCCGATAGGATTCAAGAGGACAGAGACAGTGACAATCTGCCACCATCGGAGAGGAACAAGAATCATCCCCAAGCACGATCGTCCGAGACAACCGTGCGAGAAACCACCGATGATGCTGATCATACTATAATCCTAGACAAAGGGCCGAGTGCTCTAACCGATCTAACCACTGAAACTGCTCTTGTAGAAAATACGAGAGCAGAAGGATTGGGGAAGGGAAAAGAAAGATCCGACAATAGAAAAAAACCACCCACCTTCCCTGAATTTATCCAAGAACTGAAAGATATAGTGGTCGAATGCACCACTCAATGGGAGAACTTTGGTGACCAGGATGAACATGGCCACCAAGTACGTACCTTCAGAAAACTATACGATCTAGTGGACATGCCCAACATCGAGAGTGCACATGATGGGACCAGCAAAGAAGGACGGGGCCCTGCACACAAAGTAAGGAGGGAGGTCCACTATGATGAAACACCGGCGAGGAATGAACGCAGGCAGGAAGACACTCTACGAGGAGATAACACTCATAGAGTGGAGACAAGCAGAGTTGCTTGGTACCAGGCAATGTACGACATGGCAGACTGGCCAGACCGGGAAATCCCACCTCACATGGAAAGAGGCTTCAAGGAAGAAGAGACGTTCAGCTGGAGGATGGGCACCAGACACCCAGGTGGTGACCCGGACAATGACCCAGACAACAACCCAGATGATGATCATCATCACAGAAATAACCACAGCAATCACGACAATGATCGCAGGAGAAGACAACCCCAGCTCCTCCAGCTCCCCCTCATCGCAACTATAGGGATGACAAAGAGGAGGAACACGATTGCCACAACCGTGAACAATCACTAGGAATACACTCACACCGAGGGTTAACCCCCAGTATGAGTGGATACACAGAATCCCTTCTAGAAAAATATCGTCAGAGAATATATGAAGCGGTAGGCCGAAATATGGCTCCCGTGGGTCCCAAGGTCAAAGCCATAAAAATTGTGCAACCTAGGTATTACAAAGGCCAGGATGACATTGACACCTTCGATGAATGGGTCAACCAGACATTGTGTTGGTTGAAGATCTACAAAGTGACAGGGCCAGCCTGTGATGCAGATTGCATAATGTATGCTGGAACCTGCCTGGAAGGAATGGTGGCACAATGGTTTGACCAAGAAGTAGACAGCCCAGATCGCACAATCTGCGACTGGACATTCGAAGAATTCGTATGCTGCATGTTCACTCGTTTCATCCACAAGGCTTCAGCCCAAAATGCCGCTGAACGATACAACAACACCAAGTACTCCACCACAAAGGGAGTACTTGCCTTCTACAATGACCTGAAGCGCTGAGCATCCAGGATACCACCTCCAAAGATAACAAGCCCAGCAAAGCCCAACTATTTGCTGCTGAGGTGATAGAGGACAACTGCATCAAAGAGACCCATGAGGTTCAGGGTGAAGCATCACCTGGCCATAATGATGACAACCAGGAAGAACTTTTAGATGACGAAGCAGAGGTCGATGATGAGGTCATCAACATCTACAGGGGGTATTATGACAGTGATGATGATGGAGAACCCATCACATACCTTGGATTGATGAAGGCGACCGACTACCCTGAGGATGATGAACCAATATATTATGCTAGGATGGACGTCGAAGAGTCGGCAGTGGAAGGCATCCTGAATGAGGATGATGAACTGGGCGACAAGGACAGCGAGCCAGACAACGAGGGACCGTCGTCTGGCAAGGAAGTAGTCATGGAGGTTGTCTGCTGGGGAATGATTAATGAAGTGGAAAACGAAGCAATGCCCCTGGTGACTGATGACCACACATGGCACTATTCAGAGTGGTTCGGTCTGACACATGTAAATGACTGCCAGACCTGTTGAATATACAGAGCTCATATCATAAGAGATGAGCTTGCAGAGGTGTCATCGTTGATAGCCACTCGTGCAGTACCCCAGCAACAGAGACGAAGAGCATATGACGAAGGTTGGGACACAAGGGAAGAGGCAACAGGCGAGACCGTACTCCCTCACATAGGATATGTGTTGGACGAGTTGAATTCCATCGATGCTGCTGTAGGCCCTGCTGTCATGCAAGTCGATGGCGTTCTTGAGGGGTGTAGACCCATATTCAATCTGGTGAGCGTACACAAACACTTGATCAACATAGGCTGCCAGGCGATCAGAATGTGTCAGACACTCCAACCCAGGGAGTGTGACGCCCCAATGAGTACAACACCCTCGTTGAAGGAAATGAGAGCAGCAAGAACAGAAGTTGATAGAGTGGGAGAACTGCTGCAAGGCATCTGGGATGTGATGACTCGAAATGAACAGAGGATGCAACAAGTGCAGCGAGAAAGTGAATACATCCAAAGAGAACTAAGACGAATGGCCGACAGGCTCTTGCGTGGATGTGAAGACCTGGGTGGAGAAACACAGTTGTACATTGACCCAGAAGCACCAGCCGTCCCAAATGTAGTGAGTTACAGCCAGATGCAAGCACAAGACCCGGACAACCATCAACGACTGATGGCCCTCTGCCCAACAGAGGACACCAATTGCACATTCCATTACGGAATGTGCACTAATACCACAGTTACCCCGAGACCAATCATGCCCCCACAAGCATGCGCTTGTGTTATAGTTAAAGCACAGGTCAACGGCTGTGAAGCGTTGACCATGATAGACACTGGGAGCATGACCAATTTTGTGAGCCCTGTGTTTGCAACCATTGCCAAATTACCCACGTTCACACTAGCATCCCAATTGATGTTGCAACTGGGATGCATCGGTAGCTGGTCCAAGATCACCCACAGCTCCCAAACGACACTGCACTTGGGAGCATTTACCTGCAATGCCTACTTCGACATCACAAATATTGATAGATATGACTGCATCCTTGGGATACCCTTTCTCCGATTGCATGGCATATGGTTAAAGTTCGATATGAATATGATAGAGGTGGGGAATGTCTCAGTTCCAACGCACACAGAGTTGGACTTAGCCAGCTCAGTTGAAAACTGTCCATGGAACAGAGGCCAACACCGAAAGGCAACTGACTAGCTGGTGGGGCCATGCTGACAAAGAACTCCCCTGGCCCCACCAAACCACACCAAGGTAGTGTGGTATGAGCATCGGTAAACGAAAGTGAGAGACAGGCCACCCTCACACATATGAAGCCCTGAAAATACTCAGATGAGGATATCCCTCGCCTGAGGGAAGAGCTGTACAAAAAATACAAACACCGCATGAAAGGAGTGGTGATGAAAATGCCACCACTCCGAGAAGTGAACCACCACATACCCTTGATAAACGAGGGTATGCGTTACTCTTACCATTTGCTGCACTGCCCAGACTCACTGAAACCCCAACTGGCAGAGAAAATTCAACTGTATACAAAGGCCAGGTGGTGGGAGAGAGCAAGTGTGCCACAAGCAGCGCCCATGCTCTGCATCCCCAAAAAGAATGGAAAGCTCCAGACAGTCATGGACTGTCATAAACAGAATGACAACATGATCAAGGATGTGACACTGTTCCCCAACCAAGATCAGATCCAGATGGACGTTGCTCGAGTGAAGTATTGCTCGAAGATTGACCTGTCCAATGCCTATGAACAGGTTCATATCCAGCCCAACAATGTCCACAAAACAGCATTCTCGACAGTTTTCAGCACCTTCCTGAGTCACATCATGCAGCAAGGGGACTGCAATGCACTGGCCACCTTCCAGCAGCTAATAATGGCGATGTTGCAGGTATATATAGCCAGGATAGTACATGATACTTAGATGACGCATTCATGTACAGCAACACCATAGAGGACCATGTAGAACACATGTGCCTAGTACTTGATGCACTAGTCAAGGCCAACTTCTATCTTGAGAGGGATAAAGTCAATTTATTTGCCAAGAAACTGGACTGCCTCGGTCACATTATCGATGACAAGGGCATGCATGTGGATGAGGACAAGATGGCCTGCATCCACAACTGGAGAAAACCCACGAACCTGAACGAAGTGCAGCAGTTCATAGGCCTGGTCGAGTATCTGGTACTGTTCATGCCAGACATATCAGCATATACGACCCCCCTCACAGGGATCCAGAGGAATGGTCACTCATTCCTCTGGCGGGAAATCCATGACAGATGTTTCCAGGCAATCAAGGACCTCGCCTGTAAATACCCCATTTTATGGCCAATAGATCCAAGGTCAAACGAGCCCATCTGGCTTGTTTGCGATGTGTCACTATATGGAATAGGGGTGCTGTACGGTCAAGGTTCAACCTGGCAAGGGTGCCGACTGGCAGGATTTATGTCAAAAAAGCTCACGGATGCCCAACACAACTATCGGACATTCGAAAGAGAAACCCTTGCCATCCTCGAAGCATTGCTGAAATGGGAGGACAAGCTCCTTGGATTCCACTTCAAGGTTATCACGGATCATGAGGCCCTACAATTCCTTCACACACAGCAACATCTATCCAGCCACCAAATGTGCTGGATGGACTACTTGTCCTGATTCAACACTGAGATCATCTATGTCAAGGGGTCGGAGAATAAGGTAGCTGATTGTCTGTCTTGCTACTACAAAACAGATGGAGGGGACAAAGCTCAGAAGGAGAATGTCGAATGGGCAATGGCTGACATTCGACTCGATCCAGAGGGGGACGACCTCCCAATTGATAGGTTAAAAGAATTGTGTCTCACAGCAATGCGAGACGAGACACCAAGGATAAAGGAGCCGGTGGAAGAGCGTTGTGCAGAGGCTGACACACTGAAACAATACGCAGAGCAGAGAAGGGCGGGACCCACCCATGCAACCATGACTGGGGACCCTACTCTTCTTGACTCTGCAGGGGATCCTCAAACACTCACCACCCACTTTCAGGGGGAGAGTGGCTTCCTCAACTGTGTCAGATGGGGATACCCATCAGACCCTGTCCTAGCCAAAGTGATCACACACCTGGGCCACCATCAGAACTTCACTGTGGCTGATGGGTTAATATATGTCAAGAACACATTGGGAGATGACGTGCTGTGCCTCCCTTGTGTCGACTGGAGAAATAACCGACTGATGGCACAAGTGATCGAGCATGCCCACAAGATGCTCAGCCACTTTGGGACCCTGTGCACCGGTGACTACATCCATAGGCGGTTCTGGTGGCCTGGTATTGGCAAGGAAATCGACCAATACTGCAGGTCATGTCCAGTGTGCCAGACCACCAAGGCAGACAACACATGCCCAGCAGGGCTCCTCCACTCCCTGCTGGTACCCAAACGACCCTGGAACTCCATCGCCATGGACTTCATCGGCCCATTCCCCAAGAGTGAAGACACTGACTACCTTTGGGTTATCTTGTGCCACTTGACCTCACTAATACACCTCATACCTGTCAAGACCACAATATGAGCATCTGAACTCACATGTGTATTTGTTCGAGAAATAGTATGGCTGCATGGCCTCCCTGACACCATCATATCCGACTGAGATGCCAAGTTCACCTCGCAATTCTGGCGCAAGGTGCATCGATTGCTGGACGTGTGACTGCTCACGTCCACTGCATTCCATCTGCAAACTGATGGAGCATCCGAGCAGGCAATCAGAAACATCTCGCACACACTATGAGGCCTGGTTGTGCCAGACCAACAGGATTGGGCTGAGAAATTGCTGATGGTCGAGTTTGCTATCAACTCGAGTATCAGCAGCTCGATGGGATTTGCACCATTTGAGCTGACCTACGGATACATGCCCAGATCACTCCCTAACATGGAGGAGCAATCACCCATGACTGCTCCTGGGGTGACATCCTTCATCCACCGAGCCAAGGAGAATCTGGCTATGGCTCATGATGCTATAATCGAGGCCCATGTGGCACAGATGCACCACGCTAACAAACAACAGAAGGAAGGAGACAAATACGATGTGGGGGACATGGTGTACTTGTCTACAAAAAACCTCACCTTGCCCAAAGGACACGCCAGAAAACTGCTTCCCTGGTATATCAGCCCCATGAAGATTATCCATGCCAGCCCATCCATGGACACCTATACACTGGAGCTGCCACAGCAATTCCAGGACCGTCGCCTCCACCCCACCTTCCACACCAGCCTTCTGCATCATCATGAACCCAATGATGACACGATGTTCCCCAAACATGATGCCCATGTCTTCTACAATGTGGGTGTACCTGACGATGCAGAATGGCTGGTCGACAAAATAAATGCCCACCGCTGGGTGGGCTGTCAGCTGGAATTCCTAGTCAAGTGGAGTCTAGGTGACTCCACTTGGGAGCCTTACCTGCACTGTAAAGACCTTGAGGCCCTGGATAGGTACCTCAAACTGCAAAATGTCAATGACCCCTGCCAACTGCCCAAACGCAGTCAGCACACTACAGAAGCTAATGTGTAAGGATGTAGGACTTCCAATTCATACAGGCCCCATGCATGTGACCGCACAACAACAACCCATGGACTCTTATCTCCCACACTGTCTTTGGACTTGCTGCCAGCTCTGTACTTAGAACATTTTTAGCTATGACCAAACTCTATCACACCGCTTACGCAATCATTTCACTTTATGAAATTTTCTCACCATCTCTCACTCTTTCTTTTACCACATCCACATCATAACCACAGTCCCCTTTTATCACTATGTTGTGCTGACCATCCCACCTCCCAACAGCGTCCTCTCATGAGGACGGTGTTGTCTCCCCTGATGTGTCCATGTCCCCTGATGACAGGACACATCGACGTGAATCGAAGTGACGTGCAAGAGATGACACCCCCCCCATCGCTCACCTTCATATTCCTGGCCCCCCTCCCATCATCGTTCACACTCATGCAACACCAAATGTCATCATGAGCATTCCACCTCCCCTCCTCGACGACACTGGCATGCCAGTGAATTCGGTGTCGTCATTCACGACAACTGTGGCCAGTCCACCAGCTGCAGTACATGCTCTGTGTATGCACTGCACATGGCACAAGACCTGGTCCTTGGCTCCCCAGACCTCGTACATGCCCACACATCCTGTGTACATATGCTGTCATGCCTCCTCGGCCTGGACGACACCTCAGTGCTGCGAGAAGAGGTCAATCGCCTTCAAGCTGATCAGGACTACTGGCAGTCACGTTGTGAGTCGAAGTTGGGATCAATGGCAAAAACAACCAAAAACCCAACACAAAGACAAAAAAATGTGAGTGGTGGTTTTCCTAAGTGGTATCCTGCTTGAAGGACCTGTAAAATCGAAAGGAGAGGGGTTCTGTGCAGCTAGTGCAGAGGGAGGGGGACAGTCTGGACAGGGAGGAAGCTGGGAGACAAAGGGAGACAAAGATAATAGGCTCCTGTGAGCCTGAGGATGACTGGGAGCAAAGGAAGATCAGTGGATAGACCCTTAAGGGGGCCTCAACCACTGGAAGACTGAAGATGATGATGGAGGGGCTTCAAAAGTGATGGGAGATAAAGATATATTGCAGGAGGATAGTCTCCTGGAAGTAAGTATGAAAGTGACGTATATTCTCTCTGGGCTATCTCTGATATCTGGAACTGCAGGGTTTATATACAAGACCAGAGCATAGCCTCCAACAAATGTGAAGCAACACTCTGTCAGCAATTGGTAAAGGGGTTGGTAAGGGATTGGTGATGATCAGTAAGGCTTGGTAAGGACAGGTAAGCAATTGGTAACAAAGTGGTAAGCATGACAAAGAATGTCAGTAAGCAATGTCAAATAAGTATGAGTCATGGAAGGAACAGATGATTAACATGCCAAGAGAATGAGTCAGGGTATTGGTCATGGCTGAGTAAGGGGTATGACTGAGCAAATCTCAATGTGACAGGTCAAGGCACAGTGATTCCAAATGAAGAATGGTGGGGGATCCTGCCAGGGGCTGAATGTTGGGGGTCTCCACAGGTGTCAGGGCATTGGATTTCGCATTTTTCCCCCTCTTCCTCCTCTGAAAAAGGGTGCTACATTGACAGCTAGTCTTCAGCAGGGTCTGAGGAAGATGGGGGACCGTCCTCTCCCATGAGAGCAGGGAGAAGTGCCTCAAAATCATCATGAATGCGATCAGATAGCCCAGATGACAGTAACTGGAACTGAACCCGTCACAACCTCAGAAGAACAAATGATGAGAATGAGAAGTAGACATTGCAGGGGGTGGGAATGAAGGATCCATATGCTTCTTCAACTGGAGAGACTGATACAACCACATAAGACCTTTCAAGTCTGACAACAGACTTGAGACAACCAAAGAATGTCCTCCTGGATGTCATACTGACAAGGAGAACACGCTGTCCCAAAGAGATGGCTTGGGAGGGAGTGGACGAGGAAGGGATGAACCAGGATGCTTCAGGGCGGAAGCTAGTGGGAAGTCCTGGGAGATATAAGTAGTTATGCTCCCTAGCACAGGACACGAGCAAAGAGATTGTCAACGAGGCAGCCATTATGATGGGATTTAGCGAAATGGGCGTCTGTTGGCAGAAATGCTGTAGAAAATCATGGAGGGTGAGGATTGTTACCAAATTTGGAAGGAAGGATGGCATGATCAAGGGCTACGTGTGAGCGTGGGAATGATGTCGATATCTTTAGAAATGCCCAAGATATTCGAAAAACTGGAATGCTGTACATGAGCACTAAAAGAGTTTGATTGGCACTTGAACAGTTTCTTCCCTAGTGTTAAGGATTGTTCTTGTGTGAAGGATGACTGCTAGATGTACCAGTCATCTTTTTGCATTAGGCCATGTTCCTCAATCTCCCTTATTCAGCAAGACCCCATGCTCACATCGCCAAACACCTTTGGTGTGTGACAATGTGCCCACCACTACCAAGATGAGTGTGACCACCTTGAAGATGATCACAACCTCGAACATGCACGCCTGGCCTCCCTGGCCTTCCAACCCCAGCACCACTGCCCCCCCCAACCATGTGCGGCAGGACCATTGTCTTCGAGCCTGGCAGCTCATCTTTCAGGGGGAGGGTGCAGGGCACTCCCTGCTGAACACAGTAGACCAGCCACCCCCCCTCCTCATATGTCTGCTCCCGTCCCCAGTGCAGCCACTGCGTCTCATGAAGACCACCACGAGACACCAGTCAACACCCCCAATGAGTCCATGGAGACACAGCCTCGTCAAAAACACCCCCTATTGACCGACCTCCTTAAGGAGGCTAACACAATGTTCCCGGTAAATCAGAGGGAATGCCCCCATCAAGTGTTCGTTCTGCTGAATGGCAGGAAATTCCTGCATGTCCGAGTTTGGCAGAACCTGTACCAGTTCGAAGCTCCCCAACAATATGACATCGAAAGGGCGATAACTGCCAGATATGCCCCAGCCCTACTGGGGGGCAGTCTTTCCAGGTGCAGTGCGCCTGTTAAACACACCCCACAAGATAGATGATATCTATGCTCGCACATCCCGAGAAAATGACGAGGGCAATGTGCTGAATGCCAGGGCTGCCCAGCGCCTCATCACATGGATAAACTGATACCTGGCTGACATCAATGAGTGCACTGGGAGAAAACCAGCAAAGAACCCTGTCACAGCCTACGTGCTCTCACAATGGCACCCTCCCACATGGATGGCAGCCAAGGGCAAGGTCAAGTGTGAAAACTACAAACCCTCCGTCACTGGGCTTGCTCCACAACCTACCCCAGTCTATGAAGAATGCCAGACCAGGCATGCAGAGGCTCGTGAGGAGGCCATTATCCCTTGTGAGCCAACCCCTACCCCTCATGCAGAGAGACCTCCACCTGTGGAAGCTCGCCCTCCCATCATGATAACCCCACAGATCATGACCGCAACCATCCCCATAGTCCCACCAATATCCGAATGAAGGGACCAAAAAAAGAGGTCACATCAGGACCGAACCCCTAAGGATGTCCCGACCTGGGGAGAACCCTTGCAGCGATGGAGGACATGCATCCAGGGGTACATGGACAATGATGAGATGTCGAGCTTCCCAGGAGTGTCAGGTCCAATCGAGGAGTATGCAGAGGATCGGGAGGCTGCTCTGATGTGATGAATCAGAGGCTTTGTCCTGGAGGGGTACTTCGCACCTTGGTTCCACTACAACTCCAACTGGCATGGTTGGCATCATAATTTTGCCCACCTGTTCACTGTTGCTGGCCAGTACAGAGCCATTGTGGAGAATGAAGGGCTACACGTTGTGCCGGGGGCTAGGGGTGGCTGGACTGTTAGTAAGGAGGTAGCACCATCTCCTGCTGACATAGCCTGTTATCTCACTCGAAATGGGCTGAGCTTCCAGGAGGCTGATGATCTCTACTCCTGGAGCGTCAACTTTCTGATCAACAAGAGTGATGCGATTTATGAAAATGGGTGTCAGGTCCATGATGGCCTGATGCGAAGTGACTACGAGTGGGGCAGTGATGCCAACCAACTAGCAGAACAATGCTCCCTCGAATACTATCTGGAGCGTGCCCAGTGTAACGGTATTTAACTTTTCTTAGCGTAGTTTTCTTTTTTAGGTTACTCTCTGGTTAGGGTTACACAGACACTCACTAGATGCTTTACTTAGTCAGCTTGAGCCGCATTGACTCAGCATGTCTAGCTGTACCCAATAGCGTTTATCTCTCTTTGTTTGGTTTGTTCTACAATGTTCCTTGGTACAAATAACTCTAGTAGTATAAATACCGGGCTCTCTTGTCGTAGAATACTCCAATCGAGTTCATTTCGTGCCTTGCACTTAAAACTCCTTTCCCTATTGCTCTTTATCAGTTCTTGGAGTGACCGAGATACAACATTGTTTGTTGGTTGTCACACTAGTGTAATTACCATTACACTAGTGTGACAACCAACAAACAATGTTGTATCTCGGTCACTCCAAGAACTGATAAAGAGCAATAGGGAAAGGAGTTTTAAGTGCAAGGCACGAAATGAACTCGATTGGAGTATTCTACGACAAGAGAGCCCGGTATTTATACTACTAGAGTTATTTGTACCAAGGAACATTGTAGAACAAACCAAACAAAGAGAGATAAACGCTATTGGGTACAGCTAGACATGCTGAGTCAATGCGGCTCAAGCTGACTAAGTAAAGCATCTAGTGAGTGTCTGTGTAACCCTAACCAGAGAGTAACCTAAAAAAGAAAACTACGCTAAGAAAAGTTAAATACCGTTACACCCAGGAACTGGGGATCTCGGACTTCCACAAGGTCGAACCTGTCCCTGCAAATGTGCAGTTGCTGAGTGGCATCGAAGTAGTTGGTGGGGTCCTAGCTGCCACCGACCTTGACAACTGGGAACCCAGCACCCCAGTGGCCACCACTACGGGTGGACACCATATGGACGTCAATGATGGGGGCCCCACCCCCATGTAGGGGTCTAAACCTGCCTCAGCCTTGTCGCTACAATCCATACTACCACCATGGTCATATATTTCTGCATGCTGACCCCCCTCCTTTTGTTTCTTACTGCGACCTACTGTCGCCTCACACTTGTGTATCCTACATAAGTGTGAATCTAGAAATACATTGTTGTTTCTGCTGTGTTCTGACTTGGAAGAACCCATAACTGGGTTCTTCAGGGGGAGGGTGTAAGGAGGGTAATACTCCTACACCAGTACTGTAGATACTAGTGGGATAATACCTACAGATTCGTAGGTATGTGGGGTCACTTGAACTCTGATACTATATAGGTGTTACATAATATAGAGCACCTGTATATAAGCAGGCGCTCATCACACAGGTAAAGCACTTCTTTTTTACCATACTCTACACACTCAATATAACACTGGTCGTGTTTATATTCGAGTGACTAAGTATACAAGTAAACAAGAAGATCAGAAATCTTACACCCTGCATGTTAGCAGTGTCATCATGAATCATTAGTAAAGCTAATTAGCATACATACATGGGATTCACAGGTGATATAGCTATGAACAACTCCAAATAGGACCAAAGAGCTATATAATCCTAATCCACTTTTCCTGATGAGGTAGGCACAAGCACATGGGGGGCCAACCAGATAAGCCACTCTATTGCATGGTTGGTAGGTCTGTTCAACTGGTTCTTAACCATATCCAGAGGAGGACCATTGCTACTGAGAAGTGTACCTGGGGTAGAGAGTTTATAGTAGCAACTCTGTTCCTAGGTCAGTGATGTTGTATGAATATAGCACTTTGTCAAGTGGCTGAGCAACTCTGTTCCTACACAACCATCTACATGTGGGCCATCCACCTCATGAATCACTCCCTCTGTCACACTTTGCTGACATCAGTGACATTACAGAGATATGGAAGATCATGAATCATAATATTAAGGGAGAACAGTTCACATGCACCTGGCATCTCCTGAGCCAACGCCTATTTCACATATTTCAGCTAAGCCAAAAAACCACATGGCTTTTTGAACTCAGCTTCTTCTGTCATATGTTTCAACACAAATACGACACATGCTGGTGCTGCAGTTCTTTCTTCCCTTTCCCCCACACTCCCATCTCCTCCACATACCTCCCCTGTAGTATTACAAGTTTCCCTTGCAGTATATACAGTAGAGGTAGCATATAACACTATATAACACTATGTAAGCACCACTGTGTGAGTGACAAGGGTGACAATGTGCTTATGTGCATGGAACAGCCTCTTTTCCCCCAGACTTTGTGCTCTGTTGGCACAGGTTCTTCTGCCTGAGTGGTGAGATGCTTTCCCCTTTTCTGTCTGCCTGCTCTGAATGTGTAATGGTTCTTTCTTAGGTGTTCAAGGTGCAGTTGGAATGTTTTGGGTGCAGTAGTTCACATGTTCTGACATGGTCATCAGATCTTTTCCTGGTACTCCTTCCTGAGCAGCCTATTGCCAGTGGCTGCTTGCTTTGCTGTAGGTGACTGAGTGAACACTGTAGACCAAGACGAGGTGGTGCCAAATCCCTGCTACCTGGCTGCATAGATTCAACTCTGTGTGTCTGCTGGTTGTTGAGGCCTCTTTGAGGCTGGGATCTCTGGCATCACAACAGAGTAGAGACCTGTTTGGCAGGGCCTGTATAGGTCAAGTGGGGTCACCCCTACTTGCAGTTGCCATTCAATTTTGTCTCAGGCTTCCTGCCTTTTGCTCTGTCATACATCAAGTTCCAGCAAAGTAGGGTCAGTCACAGATAGTAAAGCACAGTCCACTTTGTGCATTGGCTGTTCCCCTTGGACCTTCCCCCTGGACTTGGATTGGACCTTCCCCGTGGACTTGGATTTGGACCTTCCCCCTGGACTTGGATTCCCCCCCCCCCCTTCCCTTGGCTCTTTCCCACCTTTGAACCAACTTGCACTCTCCATCCTTCATGTAAGTCACTTTCCCCAAAAATTTCTGATGATCTCTGATCTCCACATCACACCAGGGCTACCCCTCCTACCTCCCCTCAGCGAGCATGTGATGCTACTTGCCAATCTGAGTGTGACCAGCATACTCTAGGCTCTCCCCCTCAACATCGTTACCCACAAGCTGCTGCACCACCTCCACCAGGTCTTCCCCAGGCACTTCTGGTGTGTATACTTTCATAGGAGATTATAGCCTAATCAAAGCTAACCAACAATGATATTTCAGAATCATCCTCCTCTCCCTGTGGCTCAATATCCAGGTCTGCCACATCATCTTATTGAACACCATGAAGTTCAACAATTTCAGCACATGCACCCTATGACCCCCCCTCATCCACCTCCCATTGCACCTTATCCCATGCATCCTGCTGCTCCCCTTGCTCATGGGTTCCCTCCACCTCTTCCCTTTGCAGTCCAGCCAGGCATGGAGGAAATGCATAGGCAATATTTTGGGTACCCTCCACCAGCTCACCCCCACCTGCTCCCTGCTGCTGATATTCACCCTCCACAAGTGAATTATGCAGCAGCCCTCCAGCAAAACTTTGAGCAGGATCATGCAGAACGTCGACAGAGGCATAGGAGGTGACAAAGGGGTGCCCAGATCCATGATGATGAGGAAAGGGGACAGCTCCATGACTTGCAGTTACTGCAGGTACAGGCAGCAGCTGCTACAACAACAGCACCAGCAGAGACGAGAGAACAGCAGATTCATTTGCAGGAGGAGGCACGTCATGCTCAGCATCAGAGAGAGCTGCAGCAACACACCACCTGTCCCAAGCACTAAATGAATTTGGAAGACTCTCAGCAGAACACTATGCTGAGGATGAAGAAAGACATCGTCTTAGAGCTGCTGAACAGAACCCTGGTGCCAATGATCTGGC